>VZTT01077498.1:50687-64540 GCA_013400855.1 Buphagus erythrorhynchus | reverse complement strand
TTAAGTAACAAGCACAGTGAAATAAATGGGCAAGTTTTAATGAGAGATATTGTTTTGTTTGGACAAGGCAGGGATTTTAACATTTACCTTTTCAGGCACAGAATCATGTAGCCACAGGTTTTGTGCAGAAATTTTTCTGGTGATGCTAAACAGGGAGGCCATTTGTCCCTATTTTTTTTTTTTATGCCAGAGTCACTATTTATTGATGCTTTCCCACTTAAAGACTTGAACTTCTGACTTTGCAGAGCCTTTTGGCTCCTCACAGTCCTTGCAATTTTTAATGATAACACTATCTGCCTTACCCTGGTCTAGTACATTTTATTCAGACCTTATACTCACCCTGCACACAAATTCTCTCCCTCCCTTGCTGAAATAGAAGTCCCACCACCTGGTTCCCCTGTTCTCAGAGCACGTCCAGTCCACACCTGTAACATGACCACCTGGTTGATATCCCCACCCAAGCCAAGCACTCTAGTGCTAGCACATGCATCAGCTTTATCACCAATAGTCACAACATTTTGCCCTTTGTCCCACAATCAGGGGATAGATGTGAAGCCAGACTCAAGAAACTAGAGCAAAACATCTCATACTGAAGATCCTCTACTGCAGGTTTAATTTGCAAAACACAGTTTAAAATAAGACAGAGCTCAACATTTCTGTCTCTGTCCCAACCACTTGAACAGAAGCAATGCAAAAACTAAAAATATTCCCAAAAGTGCTTCAAGCCTAGAGTAAAACCAGAGCCAGGTTGACACAAGGTGTACTTCTGGATGCACCTTTTAGTTCATTCTCATGACAACTTTCAGTAATTTAGCACGTGCCTCTACTCCCACTGACAAATTGTCTCAGAGATGTATTAGCAACTTCAGATCCTTTTCAAAAGGGGTCAGAAGTGCTTAGCTCCACAGGTAAGAAAAAAAATGTGGATTATATGAAATTCTAAAAGTGGTGCACCTGTCATGCCAGAAGCACTGATAAATACAATTGACTTCAAACTGAGGAATTTATTCTCTATGACTTTGTGTACCAAGCCACATTTGCCTGTGCATGACCAGCAACTCAGAAGATCTGCAGAAGCTTTATAAAAACAAGTCCCCAGCTGCATCTAGGAGGCTGAGGTGGGTAATTAGAGGCATGGGATCACTGCAGAAGAGGAAGTAGGATATGGGATCTGGGTTAGGAGTCTAAAGTGTTAGAGGGGGTAGCTTGCAGACAACCTCCAGGGAATACACTGAGAATAAGAGGGGGAATGTGTATATTTAGAAAGTGACCTGGAAAACATAATTCATGGTTTCTGTTGTGCTGAGAGTGAACTCAACCAATGTAAATGTTTGCCCTCTCTTCCTTACTGCAGATCAAGTGAATGCCTGGCTCATAGGGATTGTTTTTGAGATCTGTATAAATGCACAATTCCAATTAAAAGCTCCAAATTTAGTACTCACTTGTGCAAATCCCCTGAACAGCCTTGAGACATGAGTCCTGTAACTGAGTTATGTGAAATTGCACACTCATTACACTTTGTGCCAAAGCAGTACTAGTTAAAGCCCTCTAACTGGGTTCTAGCACCCTGCATTTGACAAAGAGTGTCAAAGATGTGCTCTGCTACAGAGAACAGCTGCATCCTACACCAAAGACTGCTCCAGGAGTTCCCCAGCTGGCACTGACTGATCAGTGGATATTTGAGAAATGTGCTTCTCATGCTAAACACACAGCACTTTATTTGAAAATTATTATTAAAGATGCAAAATAATGAGTTTATTCTACCGTGGGAAAAAAATGGCAGACATGTAAGCAGAATATTAGAAACAATTACTAAAATAAAACAAGAACATGGAGAAAAAGGGATGAGGAAATAAAAGAACCCTCTAGGGTATACTATTAAAAACTGTCTACTTTGAGCTTTATCTCACATCTTTCTCTTGTCAAAGGTGTCTGCTCTTTTTCAAGGGTAAGGGAAGGCAGGCTCCAGGTGCAGACCCAAAGATTCTAATTCCCTTTCCTCTCTCTCCCCAGGTTGGAATATCCTGTACTAGTCATCTATTTCTTATGAGTCCCTACCTTCTTAGATCTTCTGACTCAGTACAGCAACATTATATAGTGAAGGGAGAGCAGGTTCCCATCCTGTGGAAATTAACCTTTCATTTGGTTTTCCTACTTGGCATGTCTTCACTTACTTTTTTTTTACTCCTGCAGCTTTTGAAAAACATTGTGCAAAACCTCCAAAGTCATAAAAATCTGAAAAACAAGTAATTCATCATCATTTTTTCAGGCTCAAAATATTATTGCCAAAATAACAGTGTCTGGTGCATACATGCATGCAAAGTGCCGATTTTTTCCAATCTGAAAACTTTTTATTTATTCACTAGGTTAAAAGCCATAGAAATTCAGAAGTTATGATCAAGATCTGCATTGCAAGTTTAATATACAGGTAGTTATTTTGAAGTTAATGCAATCTGCGATAAAAAATTGAGTGAGTTTATAAGGAGTAAATCACACCAGAAATCTGACTGTTGTGCTTGATGAAATTATGAAAATAAATGGGAAATAGGAATAAGGTTGATGGGTTATTTTGATTTTGCAAAATATGTGAAAAAGTGGTATGAAATCTACAAAACGATTACATCAGGATTGGCTAGAAGATGAACAAATGGTTTCAAAGAGATTAAAAAACTGTAACAAATAATTTTCATGATAAAATGTCACTAGCTGTGTGATGAGATACAGAGAAAATACTGTACATTTTGACAATATTTCAAGACAGCATTATCCCTTTAAAAATCTAGATTTTGATCTTCTTTATGGACCAAAACCAAAGAAAATCCCAGGAGACACCTTTGAATCTATGGGCATAATAATCACATTTCAAATCCAATAGGAAAAGACCTGGCTTTGAGAAAGAAAATGTAGGAGTTAAAAACAATTTAGAAGTCAGTTTATTTTCCTAATCACTCAGATACCTCTTTAAATATTACCAATGCCTTGTAAACAATTTTTGCTGATAAACCAGAAAGCACATTCTACATATAGGCAGTGCTGAAATGGAGAGGTTTAGCAAAACCATGCAGCTCTGAAATGATTATATAATGAGAATCAGAAAGAGCATAAATATGAAGCAAATGAAATATATCTTAGAAAAAAAAAATAGGTTGCTGTAAAGCAAGCAAGGCAAAAAATTATAAACAATACAGTGAGCTAAAATAGCAGTGAGGTAAAGCAGGGAGGGACTGGTGCAAGCTGGGGCTGTGCACACTGGTGCACACAGCTTGGGGTGGGCTGGGGCTCTGCACACAATCTGTACAGGTCTGAAACTCAGTGCTTGAATTGTATTTGCAAGCACAATGAAGCCCTGGAAAAAGCAACAGAGGCAAAAACTTTTTAAAGATTCTATAAAAACCACATAAAAATTGCCAAAACCTCAGGTGGTGTGCACCTGAGATGGGTTTCTGCTATCCACCAGCCTAAAACCCTGTTTATTTATTCAAGGAACAAGCTTCCTTTTCCCATTTTTTAAATATTTTTACATCCAGCCTACAAATACTTCCTTTGTATCACCTGAAGAGTTTTTTAATGTTTTTACTTGCATTTCTTGTCATGAGGGCATGCAGAAAAACAAAACAGTAAAATGGATGAGAAAAAGTTGACTGAGTCTTCCTAAATCTCAAGACAGGCTTCAAATGAGAAGAGGACAAGGTTTTCACTCTATTTTTATTTCAGTTGGAAACAGCTGCTCTCCCTTAATTGTGATTCTGATGAAAACAGACAAGCATGACCTGTTGAACACTATTGGCCCTATAGGATTTTCCAGGTTCTGCAATTATTAATATGTCAAACAATGGGAAGTTTGTGCATGAAGAAGAGATGCAAAAAATATTTCCCTACAGTAGGTGACTGCCTACAGGCTGATCTGATTTACTGAATTGAGAGAATGGCACTCTTCTAAACTTGTTCACAGTTAGAATAACTCCTATCCAGATAATCAAAAAAATGTCCTGCTCAAGACAAAGAATGCCCCCTAGGCACAGATATAAAAATAATAGATATAATCTACTAGCAAGCTGTCTTGGAGTTTGGAGTTAAGTCAGGGCCATACCATCACTAGGAAGGAATACGGTGTTTTCAGAGAGGCAACAGGGTGTTTTACATTCCTAACTGCATGGATGTGAGAAGATTGGAGACTTTTAGAGGGAGAAGAAGAAGAGGAGGCTGGGAAGACTGAAGAAGCACAAGGCTGTCTGAAAAATTACACATCTCAGTGTTAAAAGGACAAGGTGTATTGTAATTGCTCATCAGATTTTCTTGAAGAGAGCTAGGTGAGCCATGCAGTAAGTTTAAGGTCTCAGATTTCCATTACAAATGAAAACATAGATTCTGGATGTAGTAAAGTGTTTGCCAGTTGTTTTTCAAGTAAATGAAAATGTTAATATGTATTTGGAAAGTTTTCAAAGTAAGACTATTAATGAAAATAATCACTACAAAATAGCTTTGGAAAATAAAGACATATTTTTGTACCAAATGCAACTTCCCATTTTCCAGTTCTTGATGCCCTCTATGTTGTCACTGCTGACCCAGGTGTGTTCATCTAAACTTCCTTTTGGGAATGATCATTGGATCATGCGATGTGATGCTATATGTTTGTAGGTAAGAGAAAAAATATAATCTAAGAATCATCTGCATCAAAATAATTTTCTGATTTTTTAGATAGAATATATATAATTGTTGCCAAGAAAGTTAAAGTAACTTAATTCCTCAGTGACAAATGGCATATTTCTAGTCTAAAATACTACCCAATTCCTTAATTTATTCTCCTCACAGGTCTTCAGCATCATAAATCTCTTATAAGCCAAACTGTTCCTTAGTTTTAGTACTAATAAATAGAAGTTCAGTAATTACATTCTCTATGGGATGATTCATATAAATCAAACATTTATAGATCCTACTCTTAATGCCCATATATATAAAAAGACCTTGCATGTTTTACAGAGATGTGGGGTTGTAGAGGGGTGCACAGATGTGATGGCAGAATTCACTATAAGACAGAGGACAGAAGTGTAATATTTCAGAGATCCAAGGGACCCATTAGATAATCTTGGCTTATTTCTCAAACAGCTGTTGATAAGTATTTAACTTCTTAATTAAAAATTTGCCACTGATTACAGCTGCAGCTTCCTACTCAGCATGATTGAAAGGGCAACTGATAATTATTTAAATGTGAACACAAGTGCCATGGTCATTCAGGAGCACAGAAGGGTGCAATGCCACTGCTGTTGACAGTGAAAGAGGTGAATGATTCTGAACTTCTTGGCAAATTCCCCATCCCCTGCACCTGCCCAGACAACTCAGGAAACTATTTCAAATATGCAACAGTATTATCCTCTTTTCTAAAAAAAGAAGCACAGCCCAGACAATGTCATTTTCTTGTTCAGTTTTAAAGAAGTTACATATGGGCAAATTTTCTACTAGTTTATTGCCTATTGGAGCAAAGGAGTGCTCTTCAAACTCAGTCTCAGTGATATGATTAGGAGAGGAGGAGAGGCCACTGGGAAAGAACTGATTGATAATAAGTACTAGAGAGTAATCAACATGTCACATGTATTTCATGTAAAATCACATCCTCATCCATGAAATCTGCCATATGCTGAGGTGGCTTTTATAAAAAAAAAAAACCCTAGCCAAATGAGGGAAGACTTAAAGTCCCAAACTGTCATTTTGGATGCTATCAAAGAAGGACAGAAGGTTCCTCTGGGAATAAAGGGAAACAGCTGAGATGCACAGAAACTTCTGTTATTTGTGTCATTTTTGAGAGGCTCTGTTTGTTTGAAGACAGAGCAAGACAAAAATTCAGACACTAAAAAAAAAAAAATCCACAATAAAGAGAAAATTCATTTAATTTGTCTCCATGTCAGACAGTTTTTCTCACCAGAGGAAGACTTACTCCTGGAGGAAGACAAGCCCAGGACTCAACCTGTCATCCCTCTTGAGTCCAGGCAAGCTCATATCAGCTCCAGATCACATAAGAAGGCTTTATCTTTAGTGCCTGCCCTAGCTGTAAGGTTCACTGCAGTTTTACAAGACACCAAGCTGGTCAAAGACACCTTTTAAAGCAGAAACCCAAAGCAGAGGATGTTTGGTGTTTGGAACACCAAAGGAATGTGATAAACTGTCCTGAAGCTTTTGTCCCCAGCAGACACCTAGAACCATATCTTGCTCAGAGACATCTCTTAGACAGGTTTTCAGGAGGGCAGTCTCCCACAGGTTCACAAGCCCTGCCATGTGGGCTCCTCTCTCCACGAGTCCACAGGTCCTGCCCAGAGCCTTCCCCAGTGCAGGCTTCCCACAGGGTCACAGCCTCCTTCAGGCATCCTCCTGCTCTGGTGTGGGTTCCCCCAGGGGCTGCAGGTGGATCTCTGCTCCAGCATGGTCATCCACAGGCTGCAGGGGCACAGCTGCCTCACCCTGGTCTGCAGCACAGGCTGCAGGGGAATCTCAGCTCTGGCACCTGGAGCACCTCTTCCCCTCCCTCTTCACTGGCCTTGGTGTCTGCAGGGCTGTTCCTCTCACATATCCTCATTCCTCTCTCCAGCTGCAGGCTGTTGGGCAGTTTCCTCCCTCTCCACTTCTTAAATATGTCACCCCAGAGGCACCACCACTGTCCCTGGTGGGCTCTGCCTTGAGCAGTCTTGGAGCCAGCTGGCATTGTCTCTATCAGATATGGGGGAAGCCTCTGGCAGCTCCTCACAGCAGCCACCCCTGTAGCCCCTTTGTTACCAAACCCTTGCCACACAATCCCAATACAGCATTGCATTCATTAATTTCTGGCTTCACATTCCTGTTTACCAGTCACAACTTCAGTACAGCTCCCAAGTTCAGTAAAGATGAATTCTTTGAATTCAGTCATTCTTAGTTACTTGACTTTTACTGAAATTTGTAAACCGTTTTATGACATAAGAAAAGAGGCTTTTAACAAGTTAGGTAAGTGCAGGTGTCCATCCAGCCAATGACCCAAACTGAATATTCACAAATAAGTAAATGTTACAGAGAAACCTGCCTGCAGCCTGGACAATTGCTTCTTACCAAAGAAACACAAGCCAAAATCTCACTTTTTCAGTTCTTTCCAGGATCAATGTTTTTTATTTGTTCCTCATGGGTGGCCATCTCCTTCCTTTCCTCTGGCACCTGACAAAGTACTCTTGAAAAGTAGAGGTCCCTTGGGACATAGGAAATTTACTGGGTAAAAGGAATGCTACAAAAGCTCAGCTGCTTTAAGAATCTTATTTTGCAGATAGGCTCACTAGACTTCAGGAAGGACAGTAAATCATTATAGAGTAATTATAAGGCACCTCACATATTCTGAAATGACACATGTAAAGTATATTATTAAGTTGTAGAACAGTGTAATCAACCACATGGGAACCCCCACAAAAACTCCAGCTTTCAAGAGGCAAGTAAAGGCACAGTCATAAGATGGACATGCATACAAAGAGGGTACTGTATGGTCCCAAAAAATTGTCTTTTGAGAAATGACATTTCACCACTGAATTGCTATTTTGCCTGATACTATTCATTTTTACAGGTTGAAGCTATTACTGTAGTTATGGGAGTTTTATCTTAAAAAGGTGGTGATGAGTCACTGGTCAATTTAGCACAAACAAGAATTCACTGGAGGCTTTCTGAACGGTAATGCCTTCCCAAACTCAGAGCTAAATTAAGCAACTGAAGACTGATTTCCTTTAGGAGAGCTTAGGCACAGATGGAAGTAAGAAACATGGTTTGGGTAGGAAATTCCAGCCCAGAAATTATATTGTAGATCTGGAGTTTTAATCAGTTGAGAATAATGTTTTCATGCAACAAAAATGAAAAAGTTTCATGTAAACTTCAGAGGCAATGCCCACCCAGCAGAGCACATGTTTGGGCACCCAGACTACCCACGGGTCTAGGCATGCAGGGAGCTGCAGTAGGGTGCTCAGCATTGTCTAAAGAAAGCTCTGACAGTACTCCTGGGATTCCTTTCCCTCTTTTCCCTGTTTCACCAGCAGCCAGCAGAAGACAAAGCCAGTGTCATGCTGCATTGAGCCTCCTTGCACCAGCAGCCACAGCCTCCCAGGGCTGCAGCATGGGTTTGCCAACTCCCCTGGAGCAGCCCTCTCTGAGCCCTCAGTCCAGTCACTGGTGCTTCAAACAGCTCAGACCAGGGGAGATCACACAAGAAGTTTAATGTCCTCCATGCTAACAAATGCAGAGGCATGGTTTTGGTAGTCTTCAATAATGCAAAATCTTTCTTTAAAGATGTTTTGAATGATGGGGTTTTGTCTTTTAAATGGGCTGTGTTAAGGCTGTGGATGCCCATCTGAAATATTTTCATCACATTTTAAAAGAGATATTTATGCAATATTTTCTTACTAGTTTTTGGAAGCTTTATCAAACTTACTAGCTTTGAGGATTCCCATACAAAATTAATTTTCTTTTCCTAATTTTCTTTGTTTATGCTAATTGGATGGAGTCACACCATTTGTAACATGTACTGACTGCTGCTGTTTCCAAGCAGGGCATAGAGAACTCATAGAAAAATTTGTTCTGGAGGTGGAAGTCGAGAATTAGCAGTTGGTTTACCAGATTAGCAGAAAGGTACCTTTCAGCTGAGAGGCCAACTTTTTAAAGCTGTCCTTGTTCTGCCGAAAAGTAGGCTGGACATTACAAAAGAGACAAATACCAAGACTGGAAAAGCAATTAATACTTGACAGATACCTTTCAGGAATAGTATATTTCCTGATGTCACTACCTTTGTACTTGGGTTGTTTTCTAAAAACACTCAGTATTGTTATCATACATTATCATTCTTGGAAAATGCTAAAACATGGTCTCACAAGAGCTACAGAACATGTGCCTGGTTCCATTTTGAAGAGACTCTGGGCAGCCACACTATGAATCTGAGCCTGAGGGACAGCTTTGATGGCACTAACCTCAGGGAGAAGGATCTGCATTCCCACAGCATTCATTAGGTGTAATGGAAGTGGAAACATAGGTTAGAAAGAATGAAGAGACTAAAATAGCATATGAGAATAGGGGGGTTATTTTTACACTCCAATGCACATGGAGTGCCCATTAATTTTAATAGGGGCTTTGCACTGCAATTATTAATAGGAGAACGTGCCCTGTTGTATTCTTTTATGGCACTCTGGCCGTGCTCAGTGACATTGCAAAGGAAGGCTGTAGTACTGTCGACACAAGGGGGATGGAGAAAGGAAATGGGGCAGCTGTAGTAGAGAGGTCCCTATAATATAAACCAAGATTATTTAAGAAATAGGACTAGGGTTGAGATCTCTGACAAGACACCAACCCTAAGAAGAGGAGGTCAGGCAAAGGGATTGTACTGCTGCAAGTTACTGTGGAGAGCCCCATTTGCTTTTCTAGAAACAGCAGAGAAATACATCTGAAGAGATCATCCAGCTATTAAAACACCTAAATGTTTCAGGCTGTCACCAACCTGAAAACCTGGCTGTGTTCATTTGGGCTTAAGGCTGCCAGAAATACTTAAAACCTCCAAGTGGAGGGTTAATGGGTGCACCACTATCATGATGGATGCTGAGTGACACAAGTCAGGTGTTTATACAGGTCTGTTGGGATGGTCAGCAGAGTCTAAGGTAAAATTCTGCCCTCCTCTTTCAAAGCTAGGAAATGGTCTCAGCTGACACATTGGGAATCTGTGTCACTCTGCCTTGCTACATGTCCTGTGTATTACTATTATAGCTAATATTTCTGGACTAGCACAACAGCATCATCAGGGACTGTGAGCTTATAGAGCTACATACAAAAACCAATCCCAAAAAGCCAAAAATATTCCTAGACTCATAGAATGGTTTGGGCTGGAAGGAACCTTAAAGACCTTTCACTAGACCAGGCTCCTCAGAGCCCCATCCAGCCTGGCCTTGAACACCTCCAGAGATGGGGCATTCACAGGTCTCTGGGCAACCTGTTCTAGTGCCTGATCACACTCACAGTAAAGGGTGTAATAATGTATGAGTATAACATGAATATTATAGAGCATGTAGCTCTATAAATTCATAGATAAGTATAGACAAGGTGAGGTGAAGTATGACAGTGAGGCTACACGTTTGGCTGCAGTCATACCACACTGTTAATAAGTTGCCTTTCCTAAATGCTATAAAATGTCGACACTTACATAACGTTAGGATCATGGTTTTACTTTGTGGACCTATTTTTCATTAAATTAAATGCTTACAAACATCAGTTTAATTTTCCTCCATTACAGACATTTTCCTTAGTATAACAAAGAGCTAAAGGAACATAAAAAGTAAATTATTTCTAAAATCCTGGCGCTTTTATGCCCATTAACTTTGGCTTTTCTGATTCAGAGTAGAAGTTAAGATTTATTGAGTGACATCTGGTTAATTAAACGTCTATTTCCTATGGCGTGCTACAGGAATCATAAGGCAGAAAGTCAACATTGAGAGAGTAATTAAAGTGCACTTAAAGAGCAGAACTAACCTTGTAGTTCACTGTAATTAGAAACAAAATGGGAACAATATGTTTAGAGAATTACCTCCTTTATTAGGTTGCCATCAACAGAAACCTGTTTATGTATTTGAATTCTCATTTTGCAAGCTTCCTTTTTACTTCTACCCATCAGTGTAACTTAATACCTCAGCATGGATGTCTGTATCAGAAGTAAGAAGAGCTCAGTTCTCTTTTCAAGACATGCTGACTCAAGGGCACTGGTTACCTTAGTGGGCAGCATCTCTTTTTAGGTTTTCATTTCATTTTCTTTGCATCGGCTGCAGAAGATTTAGAAAGTTACCAGAAGTATTGCAGTCATTGGTAAATACCTGTTAGAAAGTGTAAAGCTACCATATCACCAAAATATACAGTGGCCTTGCCCTGTATTTCTATCAGGCTGTGCTTTCAAAGCCTCAGCTGCTTTTTGTGAACAGCAGATTTCCAAGAGAATCTGTGAGAGGGAAGGGAGCCTGAGGCAGTAGGGAAGAAATGTCTAGCTGGTCAAGAAATTTTCTGTGTTGTGATAAAGTAATGGTACCTCTAAAATGAATTGGCACAGATAATCTGGTGGCACTTTCACCTTGGCACCATTCAGTTTCAACAAACCCTGTTTCAAATATTTTGTGTTTAGAATACTACTCTAAGTAAAGTTCAAAGTAAAAAGAAAAATTAAGACATAAAAAAATCAGCTAAAATCCATGAAGTAATCTCAAGGATTTTTGTTTTCATCAACAAAGATAAATTTATTTGAGCCTTCTGCTTAGGCTACCTAATGTCATAAATCTCTTCAGCTTGTCGGGGTGGTTACAAAAAGAACAATTAAAATGTCTAGTATTATGGCCTAAAGGAATGCAGAGCAGGATTTAGTACACACTTATATAAACAAACTGCATTTTATTCCAAAGAATGAGAAAAAAATCTCTTTTATTTATAAAGAACATGAGAAAAAATCTCTTTTATTTATAAAGAACATGAATGTAAGAGGCAAGGTAATACAAGGCAGAGCCTTATGTGTGAACATGGAGTACAGCAAGCTGGAAAAGTGTGCTTGGTCAGGGTTCAGGGTTCTGGCCAGGGATTGCTGGCAAGAGCTCCCATCTGGTGTAGCAGCCACAGGCACAAGGATGACTGCAGGGCTGAAACACCATCAATTTATGAGCTGTGAGCTGCATCTGGAAAATCAGAAATTAAGCAAATGAAAAGTTCTCAACAGCCCGACTCACCTAACTTTGGTACCTACCTGAACAAAGAAAAAACCCTCAAGGTGAAGACAACAAAGTGGAGGCATTTCACCTACCCTAGCTACTGCCACCATGGCATATGTTTGTTTACAAGAGCTCTAAGGATACAGACACCATGCTTTGCTTCAGCAGAGCATCTAGGCTTTTATTTTAACCCTTTAGCTAAAAATCATGATGACAATTCCTCCACTGCTCTCTCACTGGGTCTCCTGGGTCAACTTGTCTAGACAGCTCTGAACCAAAGGCTTTATTATGTGAACTAACACCATATGATTAATTCTATATTACTAGCCTCAGCTCTGTTTTACATGTTGATTCTCACTTTGATATGTGCCAGCTCCAGGTTTTCCATGGTCTGTCTTTCTTGATGGAAATTTTGCTATCTGTGAAATATTCCTTATTGTTAAGAACTGTTATTTTAGAATGAAAAACAAATAAAAGAACCCACAAAAGCAGCAATACAAAAACAAAAACAAAAGCAAGACAAAACAAAACCAAAACAAAAACAAAAAGCCACCACAAACCACACAGTATTTTGCCCTAGAACAGAAGGGATGCCATGAGTTTGCTCACACCTGACATCAGACTTTGGCCAGGCACATGTTCTCTTCCTCTAGTCTCCATTTTAACCTTGCAAAGCTCCTCTTTGGAGGCAATTGTCCTGTTTGTTCATCCTAAATCAAGCTCCACATCAGCCAACAGCACAAGCTTCGAAGAGCTCTTTTAAATAAATTAGTGTCACAATAACTTTCTTTGCAACTCGTTAGCATTCCCATTTCAGGTAGAAGATAATATATGCAACACATTAACACTCTCTACAGAACCTTTATGTTTCTTTTTAAACTGAACAAGCGTGAGAATACATCTAGTTTCTCCCCAACTCTTGCAATCTAATAATTTACTTAGCACGCTATTACCAAATTGTACATTACTTTTATATTACCTTTTCTTGCAATTTTGTTTTCAAAATTGCCATTCTGTCCTTTTCTTTGCACTCTGTTAGGAATTTATTCAAATAAGCACCCAGACTGATCTAAGCACCTGGGTTTTTTTTTCTTTTCTCTTTAGCAAGTGTAGGAAAAGTGCATGAAACCAATAAGGTTTATTCCCAGTGTTGCAAATCTTTCCAGTGATGAATTTCACCACTTCACAGTTCATCACAAAACAAATGGCTTGTAGGTTCCTTTGTCCTCATCTCCATCCTGTCTTAATGGTCCACTAGTACTTCTTGTTCACATCCAAATTTTGCATCTTCCATGGAGTTGTTTTGATAATATACATAGGCTATGGAAGATCTCATGAGGCTTATAGAAGCTCCTTCATATCTAATCTCTCTCGAAATATCATCAGCAGCACTATGTCTCTGTTCTTCTCCATATCAGATCACCATGAAGAAACCATGGAGGGAACAATTTATCTATACACAGGTCTAAGAACGAGCTGCTGCCCTGAATATCATCTGGCCAATCGTTGAGTGAGTATTTGGGAAAGAACTCAATACCAAAGCAATAAAATTAAGTTCTTATCAACTGCAATTTTACTCGTTGTTAACCAAAACATCAGTTCCAGTGCTCAAATCTGCCATTTGTGATTACATGACACAGTGAATTCGATCTGGACCTCTTGGCTGATGTCTACCATACACAGAATATTTCTCTCCACAGAGTGTAGTCCCAGTTTGAAGACTTGTTTGGGACAAAATCCATTGTATACTCAAGGGCATTTCACCATTTAACTGAGCTCCTGCATCTCATTTCTAGTCCCTGAAGTTCTCTATGTGTTGTTTCTACCTATTCAATAGCTATGTTTGTAACCTTAAAGTTTTTTTTTTCCATGAGAAGTCTTTCCACAGGAGAATGAGGAGCCAAGTTGCAGTGTGCTGGGTGACTTCCAGTTTGTGGTCACTCTTTCCTCCTCTGTTGTGTCTCTTCTTGGACAGCCAGCAGCACGTTTCCACGTGGGTTCTGCTCAGTTTTTCTCTGCAGACAGCCAAGTGCAGCTTTATTAGACTCTGGAGTGAGTCCTTTGCCAGAAGATTGGTTCAGTCTGGTTTGTCAATCCACGCTGGGCAGGCAGACTCATTGCTGCACCTGTGATGTC
>VZTT01077498.1:16963-49364 GCA_013400855.1 Buphagus erythrorhynchus | reverse complement strand
CTTTCCTCTGTCAGTAACTTTCCATTGCTCTAGAGGAATAAGAACTACTATATCCCAGTAGAAGGCATAAGCAGAAAAAAATATAAATATTCTGAAGTTATCCTTGAGTTGTTAATTTTATTTATGGGTTTTGTAAAAAGACATTCCAAAGGGAACAAAAGAGTCACAAAAAGCATCCATTCATAGAAAGAAAAAGAAAGAAGGAAAGGNAAAGAAAGAAAGAAAGAAAGAAAGAAAGAAAGAAAGAAAGAAAGTCTCTGTGTACAGTCACCAAACCTCTATTTTGGAGCTGTTGTATTTCATATATCTCAAGGTTTGCTTGGCTTCACACTCCACTTAAATTGTTAGATTTTAAAAGAGAGTCTACTTCTAAATGAACAATCTTGTATTCCAACCACCTGCTAAAGTAAATATCAAAGCAGTTTCCAGTTTACCAAAACACTCCAAATGAAAACTGTAGGTGTCTACAAATTGTGAAGTGAGACTACTACTATATTTGCATGTAACAGAACAGGAAAAAAGCCCAAGTACAAATCTAGGACATGAGGATAAATAGCTGAAGCAGACTGGCATTTCTACTAGAAGGGAGGTACATCTTGCACAGGGTGCAAGTGCAGTAACCCCTGTGCCAAGACAGGAAACAACATTATATAAACAACATTATAGACCCTACTGCAATATTAGAATATTAGTTTAGTACAACTGACAGAGGCACAAGAAGAAATTAATTGAATTGTGTTGATTTAAATCAATTTAGAGGAAAGAAACCATTACAATCTCATAAGTAAAGGTTATTCCAATTACAAATCTCAGTGTTTCATCTTTTTAGGAAGGGATTACATGAATCAAGAAGTATTACAGGAAAAAAATACAATGGTGGGAGCATAATGAGTTAAACTGAAATCTCATTAATGAGGAAGATAAGCAGACTCCATGATAAATCGTTACTCCAATATAAGAGAAAATGAGGAAGAAGCAAAGCAAATAAAACCAGGAGGAGCTTGGTGTGCATTGTGTTTTAAATACTTACAAGCTAAGAACACACCTTCTATGCTTTAAAAGTATTTTGCAACCTGTGAAACACACTCATCCATATAATTTATCTGAAGGAGATGTATTCATGTATTCATTGCTCTCTGCCATAGTCACAGAGCTAGACGAAAGCCTTTCTTTTTGGCACCCTTTATATATAGATGGCATATGGTGGTAGCATCTTGCATTACTTATTTGTAATTCTGGGTACACAGAATTACACAGTCTAAACTCATGCCAGCAAAACTTCTAGTGAGCACTGCTGTGCTCATGAGAGCCTTCTATGACTGCTCACCAGGACAGGAGTGCCCTCCAGGCCCGGTGGAACTCTTGCAGTTAACTTCAGTGGACGACAAAGCCCAACAAAAATGATGTCATATTCACACCACAATCAGTCAAGTGCAAAAGGAACCAGCATAGCCCCAGCTTATAAATTAGTGATTCTCACTTGACCATAAACCTCTCTCTCCTTCCCTCCCATTCGTTGCATATAGAAATACCTCCATAATTTATCTAAATCAAATTAAGTAAACCAGTAAATTAATTGATTTATGTATTTTAAGAGCAGAAGGAACCTCCAGGATCATGTATTCTGGTCTTCATAATGAGGATGTGGAATGTAATCCAGTTACTGCTGGCTCACCATTATCAATGTCATGAAGTGATGCCAGCACAAGTCTCCTAGAGGGATGCACAGGCTTGGTCAGAGACTTCAGGCCATGGCACTCCAGAGCAGCTAAGGACACCATGTACCTCTGGTTACCTAAAATCAGATGTTAAAATGTTAAATGTTAAAATGCATCTTATTTCCATCTGGGGCTTGCACTGATTCGGCTCGAGGCACTCGTGAAATCTTCCACTGGCAAAAAGGATACCAAAGGATTCCACTGAAAGGGATACCAAACCCATTTCTGCCAGGGTACATCATTTCAGACTGTGATGAGGTGGCCTAAATGAAAACAAGCAAAGAACTGTGCATTTCCTGAAGACAAAAATTAATATCTATCAGTCCTAAATTAGAGAGACGAATTAGTACAACCATTGTAATAGCTTGCATGAAGCCAAACTAACATTGGCTGATATATTTTAAGGGGAAAAAATAATTTCTTCTTCTATTTTGTACACACCACTATTTGTTGAATATTAATATATTTAGATGTTAAATTTCTATTCCCCACACAAGGCATTATATAGTAATATATATGCAAAATATTAAAACAGAAAGAGATTTGCCTACATATCAGCATTTCAAACACTCATTAACGCCAGGACAAACAAAACGCTGTGTTCCAATCCTCCCTACATCATCTGTTATTTGGAAACACTAGGTATAATGAGGCAGAACCCTAACATTTGTTGGTGAAAAAAAAGTTGTTCTTCGTCTTTCATTTCCAACAAACATGATACAATGCCCTTACACAGGTTAGAAACCAGAAAGCCCCAGGCCTGGATAATGGGGACACAGATCCACAGCACAGATGCCCCAAGGAGCCTTTTTCCCATGTACTCACCAGCACTCATGGTGCCTCTGCCACTGCTCTGGGTCCATCTCCTTACTGTCTGCTCTTTGTTTCAAACCAAGAGACTAGAGAGTCTGTTTTTCATTAAGGACTAACCTGAACATATTTGTGTGGATGCTCCAGTGCCAGAAAAAATGTAATTCATTGCACAAGTCTTTTTCAATGCTACACAGTGAATTTATTAATCCACTGTGAGCAGTGATGAGGCCAGTTGAGATCACCAGTCAGTGGCTGTATTTAGTGAGAGTGCAGCTTTGTGACATATGATGTTATTAGTGTTATTAGATGTACCTGGGGAGCAGGCAACAGAGGAAACAAGATGTGTTTCAAGGAGTAGAATGCTCCTCGACAGCATGGACATTTTGTTTTCACACCTGTTCAGACAGCATCTACTGTGATTGTGTAATGACAGGTGGGAAAAATCTAAAAAGCAATAACACAGTGTATGCTGACATTATTTCAGGTTACTGTTTGTGAGGAAGTTTCTGATGGGACAAGATGGAATTGGATGATAAAATATTCTGGAAACCCTGATTCTAACCTAAACTATATATTTTGTGTGACCAGGCGTGTTGCCAAATCATCAATTCACTACTGTCCTCGTCTCTTCCAAAGTAATTCTCAGAAGAGTTCTGTTATGACAAAGTACTCTGTTGGAAAGGTGTGACATTTTCCATTTATTTTGTGTTAGAATAAACTACATAGAGGGGGAAAAAAGAGTGTAAAGCATCACCAAAAAAATGAGGTGTTATTTTTCTTAACAAAAAACAAACAATGCTGGAACAGAAGTTTCCAACTGCAACAGCAACCCACTAAAGAGAACTGTTTGCACAATAGTATTGCAAATCATGGAAAAATAGTTTTAAAATATTTAATTAAATCAACTTTTCTTTCTTCTTGGAGGTATTTAGATTATTTTATCTGAGGGGCTTTTTTTTAACCTGGTTTCTTGTGTTGTAAGAATGACATTTTTAATAGTACCCCTTGATATCAGAAAAAAATCAGAACAGAATAACTAGCCTTATAAAAATTTAAGGTCAGTAATAAATGCATTGAACAGTTTTATATTCTTTCTTGTCTTTCTCCACCAAGGTCTTGAGCAGCTATCAAATCTTTTTGTAGTTTCCCTGTTTTTCCCCTTCTTATCTATTTGAGAGATGGAATCTGCTCTGAAATCTGAATGTTACCAGAAAGCTTTAGCAATATATTACCAATTTTCTAAATATATGTGTGGCAGCGAGGCATTTCAGCACACAAGATGCCAGACAGATGTGTATAAAACTGAAATTTGAGAGTATGTAGCTAGTGCTCTGATTTGTAACCTCTTTTCCATTCCTCAATCCTGTAAATCTGCTAAACAAGATAGGTATACCTGTTAAAGAAGGTATAAGTCACCAGCAAAAATCACCTCCTTCTTCTCAGATGTTTGCCATTCTACAAGAGCCATCAGCAGATGCCATTTAACTCAAGAGAGAATAATTTTTAGCTTGCAGGAATGACAATATAATAATATAGGCATAAAAAACATAAGCACCATACAAACTGACAGTCCTTTACTGACTAGTGTGCAGCTCCAGTAGTGGCCAAAGATGACTCTCCTATGGGTCAGAGAAGTGCCATGAGTGTAAGGGACAGCTGCCAAGATGGACTGTGAAAACTAATTCCCTGGACTCCCCATGCACCCATCTCATCCATGGTGAGAATTTAGGAAAGCTCCAGCCCCTAGAGGTGATTTGCAGCTCAAACCCAGCTTAGCAGAACTCACTTAAAAAAACTTTCCTGCTGTTTTTCCCCCAAAATGAACCTGCTGAATTCCGTACTGCCATCAACACTCTCCACAGGATTTTATTCCTCATATATCAGTGGCATCAGTCTTCCTTTCAATCCTGTGAAAAATCAAGGTGAGCCTCAAAGCAACGTGGGCTCCACTCAGCCAAGGCAAGCAGCCAGTGTCACCACCAGGACCAGACTTTTGGGGATGGCAGCATGGGAAGTTGGTATCATTTGTAGTTGCCAGCAATTAAAGAATAGGGAATCACAACTTTTAGGCAATGCACCATCAAAAAGCAAATTAAACACTGGCCCCTTCATATTCTAAAAATTTTAAAATGTTTGCTGGAATAAGAAGTCTACTTTTCTCAAGGCATCATCTTTCCTCTGGTGTCATTTCTTTTCTATCACATAAGGAGCAGTGAGTTTGGTGTGTGGCTGACACTTCCACTGCCTGCCTTGACCATGGCAGCAGGGATTTATCATCACTTCCCCTGGTGGCCAGAAAATGCTTAAACCTGAATGATGCTTTAAAAAATGTGGAAACATACCTATTAGTATTAACCTTTCCCCAGGAAACCACTCAGCAAGGACAGTCCCACACTCCAGTTGATTTCTACAATGGTCTCCCCAGCTTAGGAATGATTAAGGGAGTCCTTGTCCTCATTAAGTCCTATTGGCTAGGAATAAATGAGGAGGGAGGAAGGTGGCTCCTTGATATTGCCAATAACAAGCACGAGCCAAGAAAGTGAGGGTACAGGAGCTCTTTACAGTCACCTGCACAGCTGACTCAGCTCACTCACCAAAGAATATTTATTGGCTAAATAGTTCCCAAATCATTTTCTGTGCTGGAGAGGAGCTACAGGCAGAAGGCAGGGCAGTGCTAGCTGGCTGTGCACATGCAGGTTCTGGAGATGTTAGATGTGGAAGTCATCCCTGGCAGTGCTCTTTGGGCAGCTTTCATTAGAAAGGATTCGTTTGCACTCTAAGGACCCTACTCACAGGAGTCACAACAACCAGAAGCAGACTGCAGATAGTTCAGGAAATAAAATGCCAACATCTGATCAGCAGAGCAAGGCCAGTGAAATTTTCACAGTGAATTAGTACAAATTCTAGATGGCAATAAGGCAACGCTGTCAAATAGTAAGAGAAAGCATCCTAGTTAACTTGCCTTTCCTTAACTCTGAAAGAGGCATTACAGTATGTGAAGATTTTAACTTGTGCTTGTGCAAAAAATGGGCCTACCATGACACATCTCGTTTCTCTGGAAATTTCTAATATAATTTCCTGTTCTTTTTATCCATATGCTCCACAGACTGATAGGGCCTAATATGAGTAAGAATCAGACCTTTGGTTGCCCTTTTTCTGTTCAGCATCCTCAATACCTCTCTTCAGAACTGGGCAAACCATACCACTTTTCAAAGTCCTAGGGCACAGCAATTAGTCATTCAGTGACTTTAATGACACAGTTTTAGGTCAGAGACCTGATACAGCTTTAAGTCTGAAAACTGAAAACCTCTTTCAATAAGGTAAGGCCCCTTATTCCAGCCATTTAAGGCCACATCCACAAAGACTTATATCCTATAATTAGAATTTGTTCTCTAGGAACTGCAAACATAACAGATGGTCAAACAAAGGGCAAATCTGTGGTCTGCTTGGGATAATGCTGAACATGAGCTTGTTTATGTCAGGTTGCAGAATGAATGGAATACAATATGACAAAACAATTCTGCTTTTCTCACTTGGCGAGAACCAGACAATGAAGTTGCTGCAGAGCTTGCAATGGTGGAGTTGGCAGTATTGTTCATTTTAATAAATTGTATTATATTAGACATTTAGTTTGTTTAGAACAAGTCAGGATTCCTTCAAGTGAGCTAATTAACATCCTTTTAATGCCCAAGAACAGGCAGTAGAAAGCACTACATACTTATAGACATATATACATGCATGCCCATGTATACATTTTTACTTCATGGATGCACCAGTCAGCAATAGCTGGGAAGCCACCTTTGTGTACAGAAGCTGTGCTTCCACTCCTCCTCCTTGCTCAGTATTCCAACTTTCTGTCAAATGCTACTTCTATACCGCTTATTTAAGTATGTGAGCTGTGCTTTTGACACAGATATATTTAAATGCCTCAATCCTTAGGATTCCATCTTTCTGTCAGTTGTTGTTTCCACTGCTAAATACACAGAAATTCATATTGTTCAAGGCTATTGTTCTCTCAGTACTATCAATATCAAATATTCACAGCTTCTGGTTCTTACTAGTGCTTCTTAATATGTGACATATCAAATGTGTGTAATCAGACTTACACCATGCATTTCACATTCAAATTTAAACTTGTACATGTATTAAACCAGTCATCTGTTGACAGAGACTGTGTCACTCATCACACAAACTACTGAGTTTGGAAGAAGCCATGGAATGGATGTCACAGGGATTGCCTCTGCCACAGGACAACAACGATGCACTAAATAATTTAGCTAAGGTGGTAGAAATCCAGATCTCCCTACCCACCTGTGTGAAACAATGAGAAATCCTTCAGTAAGACAGACACATGGAGAGAAAGGTGTTAGGTCTAAAACAAAGGTGTTTTCTTTGGTGTGAGTAGGAGAAAGAATGGGAAATGAAGACAGGGCAACTACAATTTTCTGATAATTCACATAAACCTTATCTGAAAAAACAGCTGGTTTTGATACTTTTTCTCCTGGTATCTCATTTAGATATTAGGAGCAGAGACAATCTTGACAGCCACACTGAAACTACTTGCTTTGATTTCTCAGAGAAGAATTTGTGACACTGAATTTTAGAGGCAATTAAAAAAAAAAAGAAAAAAAGAGATAGTTTAATACAATGCATTTTAAAAGCCTCATGTCATGTTGCATTTACTCTTGAAACATGACAGATGAATTTCTGACAGCAGACAACGATATGTATGCATTCATGTACTTCCTAAGGAAAATAATTACCAAGAAAAAACATCCCTCAAAGGGAGAAAAGCCTTGTAAAACACTTCAGCATCAAGAGAGGGGAAGGTATTCTGGGAGATAATTTTGAGACAGCAAACCAAAAAACGTCATTGACGAGACTAAGTGACTTCTCTCAATCATGAAAAATAAAATCTGGTTTAATGAAAAATAGGACACAGAGGAATCCTCTTAGAGATTTGTCTGTTTGTTTGTTTGTTAGGCAATCACTTTTAAATTAGCTTTGAAATTTCTGATCCTCTAATACTTCTTGAGATTGCCTGCTTTCTTTGCTTATTTTTATGTATGAGATAACAACAAAGGCTGAGGGATCTGGGGCTTAGCACACTAAGCTTAGACTGGAGAGGCAAGATTCCTGCCCAAACAGACTGATCTGTCCAGGAGATCAAGCCACCAGACAAGGGCAAGTCTTGAGGGACATCACAGTCAGACCACAAGACAGCCCTGACCTCAGACCTGGCCAGCACAGCAGACAGCTCCCTGCATGGGAGGCGAGAGCAGGGAGTCGTGCAGGAGGACACCGAGCTCCTCATCAGAGGTGTGAGAGGTAATGAGAGCCTGAACCTGCCAAAAGGGCTTGGTAGAGCATCAGGGGGGCTGGTGGCTGGTGTGGATCCTCACACCTTGCTGGAAAGCTTTGTCATCCCCCAGAGCCCCAGCTGGATGGCACAGCAGGAGCAGAACTAATTACTGTTCAGGGAGGAACATGATGGAAATGTCTACACAACATAGTGCTTAACTTTCTTAATAGAGGGGCTATTGAAAAAGATGCTTTTTACATCGAGAGTTCCAACTCAACATCTGAGTTTCAGCTCAGTTTTCCATTCAATTAGGGCTATTAAAGTGATCTGGACATTTGAGAAGTTAAAATGATTTACAGAATACACAAGCTTGAGCTCAGCAGATAAAAGAAGCTGTTTCTTCATTGTGAGCCTTATGGATTTGATACTAAAAAAAGGCTGCATGTCCTAATCAAATACTCCCTGTTACAGTGCCAGATGGGAATCTGGCACTAGAAGCTGGAGTTGGCAATAGGCAGGAGTCCTGATTTGTGATGTGAAAGGCTAAACAATGCTCAGAAATAACTGTCAATCATTGATAGAGATGGAACCATTTTGGTAAAATGAAGTCTAAGTAGCCCATCTGAATAATTTATTGTTGCAGCATAATCTGCAGATTTCAGCTGTGATTACAATATAAGACTCTATTAAAGACTAAAAAGTACAGAGAATAAAGCTCAGAATAAATCAGAATTGTAAAGCTCAGCAAGAGGAGACTAAATGTTCTCAGCTCTGTGCACTGAAGGAGTCATTTTGGAAGTTTCTGAGAATCTGGTGCATGAGTTCAGATGACAAGTTAGAAATCTAAGTAGCATTCTGGAGTTTTTTCCAGAAAGACGTTGAAGTTCCAGAAAGCATTTGAAGTTAATGCAAATTGTGGGCAGCAACATTTCTGATAATTCAAGAGCTTATGAATAGAGCTTCCAAATTGGATTCCATAAAATTCAATGTTTGGACACTGCCACGAGAAAACTGAGCATTTTTGAGTAAAGTTCTGTCTCTGCAGATTATTAGGTTTTTGACAGAGAAACTTACACAGTAAGCCCTACTCTTCACTTCTGCCTCTAAGCACAACAGAGTTAATTAGTATTAAATTTTAGATAGATGAATAAATAAAATACTGAAAATACCTTATAAATGGACATTAAGTCAGATAGCTGGACTTAACCCCTTTTCCTATAACAAGAGACTACTGTATTTTTACCTCAGTAACCACTCTATGGGACGAGCCCTAACTTACCCTAAAATGCTTTTTATGACCTGGACAGCTGTATGTGACACACTGTTTTTATTCTTAGGGTTTTGAAGACATGAGTGCTTTCAAGTCCAGCCCCAAAACAGCTTTGGAGACAGCAGCTGTCTCCTTCCTCACACAATGGGGTCTCAGTCAATGACAGCAGCTTCTGGGCAGTTTATGATGAGCATAAATAAAGAAACCAGAGCTTGCTGCACAGGCTCTGAGAAGCACAGGAATGAAGAAAAAACGAAAAATGCAGTGGTCCAGATTAAAACCTGACGGATAGAAAGGCAGCAGTAATGTTTGCACAGATGTCTCCCAGTGGAATCTGTCTTCAGTCTCTCCCTGTTAAGGCTGTGATGAATGACATGGAAGGAACAAAGACTGTGCTTTCAATTCAGCAAGGAGAGGATGTAAACCTACTTCAAAATTAAAGCAAAACCTAAAAATGTGCTTTTCTCAGCAAAAAGTGATAACTAGATTAAACCTCCCACTGAGAACAGGTCTAAGCAGAGGGAAAGGAGGTGTAAACAAAAGACTTCTTGCAATTATATTTGTGTCTTCTGGCCATTGTTGGCTCCCCATAGACTTCTAAGAAAGGGAAAAGAAGGAAACAGATTCTGATACAGATGAAGGCAGCTGAAAGGTATTGCAGGCAAATTTGGACACCTAAGTTCTAACTGCCTCACCGGGTTTCCTTATCAGCCATATTCCCTAAATATATAAAGATATAGGCAAAATGAAAACAGCAACAACAAAAACTTTGAAAAATACTTCTATGCTGTAGAAACTACATGTAAAAAATAGTGCATACAGGTAAACAGCTGAATTTCAGAGTAATTCCTACATTTTTGGAAGTGGTCTTTTCCACCTTGTACACTTTCAGACTTTTTAAAAAGGTCAGTCCTAATGCTGGTTGTCCCATTCCCTCCACCCTCCAGTCCAGGGGAACATACCAAAGCTTTCTATGCTGGCATCTGTGGCAGAAGCAGCACTTTTGTGTTTTCCAGTTTTTAAGGACATAGGCAGTTAGACCAACAGAGAGTCCCACCCAGTACTGATCTCAGTGATGACACTGAAAGAGGTTATTTATGGGAGCACACGAGCCTGAACACTTTCTCATACTTTACTTTTACTAGATTAACTGCATATTCCTGCCAGTTTCTGTTTATGTGCTTGTTGGACATAGATGTGTTTAATCTCTTTTTCAACCTGCTCTCATGTCCTCATTCATGTCCAGTGGTGCCAAGCTCCAGAAGCTCACCACCTGTTTTCACAGCAGCCTCTTGTGCATCTGTTTTAAACCATTCTGCTTGTTTCAATCAGTGCCCCTTTGCAGGATATTTGATGACTACTGATACCACAGACAACACACCTGGGTTCTCCACAGCTCTGAAAAACCCCACTGAAATTCATTCCCCTTCATACTTCTTCCCTACCAAGGAGGTGACTTCTCAGGAGGTATGGCTGATTTAGAAATATTGTTTTCATTAATGAGATGTAATTTATCAAAACTGGCAATGATTGTATAGTAACAAGAGTCCTTGGAAAGTGCAGTAGTCAGCAGTGTGAGATGGCATTTACCAACAGTAATTACTGTATTTCTATGCTTAGGTAAAGAAAATAGCTGTGAGAACAGTTGGCAAACCAAGTCCTTATGATAAATTCCATTCCAACAGCAACCCTGTGCTTATTTTGGTTAGTTCCCTTGCCCTTCACTGCACAACACAAGTAAAACCTGCTCTAGTGTGTGGCAGTTTGTAATTTATCTATCAAAGGTATTTATAGAGCACTGCTCCCTGGAGAATTCATGCTCTAGATCCACTGATATGTTAGAAGAAAGGAAATAGAGCTTATTACGAGGGACTTCTTAAGCATTTTTCTTGGCAAAAGTCTTGATGAAGCTGTTTGTATAGACTTTTCCTTGAAAAGCTAAAGGTTTTAGGAAAATATTATTAAAGGAATTGTTGTTATCTGAATGCAAAAAATGTGAAGAAAAGGAGATAGCCTAAACCATACAAAAATATCTGCTTGAAGAATAAATGTGAATAAAGTTCAGAAGTCAAGACATTTTTTCATATAGTGAGAAAATTATTTAGTTCATTTATTTCAGGTAGTTCCACTCCTTCCCAAAGCACCAAGATTCTGAGCACCCAACTGAAATGAAAGTTCCTCCTGGTCAATCAGAATCATGTTTTCATCAGCAACACTGGTTGTATGGTCAGGTCTCCTTCCTGGTGAGACAGCCATGGCACAGGAAAAGGTTATGGGGATTGAGGTCTAGTGAGGGACATGAGCTTTTAGGATTTTCCCCTTTGATAGTGCCTTATGCCTGCCATCCCAATACTCATTTCCTCTGAAAGAGCTGAAAAAGAAACAAACCTGTGGAACCACACAGGCTGGAAAAACTCTGATTTTAGACTTCTCATCTCCAGGCACAAGACAAACGAAGAAACTTGTGTCTTAAGGTGTGATTTATGTCCTGCTCAACACCACCCTGAGTCCAAACTGGCACTGGCAAAAGCAGCTCGATGGGAGCCACAGTCTAACCCAGATATGAGGTTTATGCTGCACATCAGCTCCATAAACACTTAGAAATATTGTGTGCAGGAAAGATGAATGCAGGCTGTTAGCTGGACCATGGGGGCTGGGTCTACACACAGCAGGTTCAAGCACTGTCTCAGCACAGGGTGAAGAGCTGCAGCCTGCCAGCCCCACATCACTCCTCCTAGCACATTGAGCCCTCCCAAATATCACAGATGTTGCCAACAGCCTCCTTCCCTCTCCCCTCTCTCTCCAGAGGGCATTGTCAAGAAGTCTTCCTGGCAACATTTTAAAAGCAGATGAGATCAAGCATGTATTTAAGAATAAACATATTTAAAACAAGCCCTTAAAACCCATCTGTTGCTGCAGAACATAAATTCAAATACTACTCATACTCACTTTAACTCAGTGCTCTTGAGAAAGAGAAAAAACAATGAAGCTATTTGCTGATTTCCTTGCTAATATTTATATGACATGTCCCTCCTTGGGACTAAAAAGCTGGCTATTTTTCATGGCTTTGCAGCACAAAGTGGCTCATTTTAAGGCAGGTTCTCCTACAGCCACTGGGCAGGAAAAAGTGAAGGGTTGGAAGACTGGAGGGATATTAGGAGATGAGACCTAAACACCCTGCAACTAACAGTGGGTGAAGAAGCTACAAAAAGTTGGAGTGGGATGGAAAAAAGCAAACTTCCCACACAGGGAAACTGGAGCTCCTTCAGTGAAAATAACATCCTTTAAATTAGGACACCCTTTTCCAATGTCCAGGAGTGGCCCAGTGGATTCATGCTATCCTTACTCAGCCCTGGTGGAAGAGACAAGCAGAGTTTACCTCCTGCAGGTGGGAAGGGGGCAGTGGGCATGGCCAGCAAGGCACTACACAAGAAGAACAGCAAAAGGGACTGGGAGGCACACAGCTGGCAGTTTGGAAATCCAGATTACTTCGTTTCAGCAAAGGCTTTTTATCTGTCATCACCACAGAAACCGTGGTTTTTTCCTGTGTAAGACAGCAGCTGGCCATCTGGGTAACCTGACTGTGGGTGAGAGGGGGTCTAGGAAGGTTCTCACAGCAAATCAGGCTGGCTTCTCTCCTTCACAGCCAGACAAGGAGGAGCCTTGGGGGGGTCCCAGGTTGGATGGGCAGAAATCAAAGCTACTGGCTTTGCTATTGCCTGCCTCCCTCTTGGCTTCCCCCTCCTGGTGATGCTGGAGGCAGCAGTGGCACTCTGGTGCTGAAGGACTGCCTGCTATCAATCTGATGTGATGCCAAGGCTTTCCAGCAGAGCATCAGTGAAAGAATTTACAGCAATTTAACAGCCTGTATCTCAGCTAAGTATAAATGAATTTTCATGGGCAGAAGTGGGGAGGAAAAAGCATTATCTACCCTAAGCACTTGTCTTCAGCTGAAAATCTCAAAAGCTTGACACAAGCAATGCTGTTAGACTTTCTTATAAAAGGGCTCCAAGAATTCTTATAATAGCATGTAATATCCTAAATATAGAGTTGCTACTGACTTCCCTAAAAAGAGACATCTATAACACAAGTAGTACTTGATAAAAAAAAAAATTAAACTACATATTCTAAAGAAATTTCCTCACCCAAGATATTTCTGCTTAGTTAATAGAAAGAAAAACATGAATGGACAATATGCTGGGCATTACTTTTGATCAAATCGATGGCTTCCTTTTCTTTCTTTCATGTGTTTTATAATGGGGGAAAAAAAAGCCAAAAAGGACAGCAGTAATCCTAAGACTAAAAAATATAAGTTATGAAAACAAGTTAGAAAACTATGTTCATAAGTAGAGATTTAATAGAAGTGACCAAAATCATAAATGACTGAGATAACAGAAGCTTCTTTTTAGAAGCTTCTAAAGAAGCTTAAGTGCAGAAGCTTTAGTGCAGAAGGCTGAATAAGAAGAACACAGTTGGAAGTTAAAGAAAAATAAATTCAAAGTAAACTTAAAAAAAAATCACTTTACATCTCTCATAGCTGTAAGCAGGTTAAATGACCTGCTGCTCAAAGCTGTGAGGCGATGACCTTGGGATTGCTCAGGAAAGGGACTGGACTAAAAAGTGTTGTAAAATAAGGAAACTGCACCAAGTGAAATAGCTTCTACTTCCTGGTTCCCATGTGTTCTTCTTTTATAAATGTTTCTGCTTTAAATATCTTCTACCCATGCTGGTAAATCTAACATTCTGCACTGTCATTTTTCAAGCTTGTAAAAATATTAAGTATTTATTAGACCAAGAAAGTGATAAGTGGTAAGTAAGAACTTGAGATTTAAGTAACTTGATATTTAGGATGCAGCATACAACCATCATCCTGATGTTTTAGATACATGAGAAAAAAATGTATAAATAATGTAACAAAGACTGATCTCTGTACACATAACAAGTGTGATCATGCTAATAACAGAAATCATAACCCAACACAGATACAAGAAATAGACCTGTCATGTACATTCTATTACATTTGTGCTAAAAGGGAAGTATTATTCAAGATGAAAACACTGAAATGAGCTCCTTTCTACCATTATCATTACGTGACAGCCTGGAAAGATCTATTTGAATCATCATCTCTTTGGTGCCCTGGTAACCACCCACAGCCTGCATGAAGCAGGAGTGCCTTTGCTTTGGTTTCCTGGAGAGTGGTTCTGCATGGCAGCTGAGAGGCACCAAAGGCAAGGCTGTTTGCATTTAGCACTTCCATTTCCTTGCCTGCCATATCAATTTAAGCATGAATTCAGAAAGCTGCTCTGGCTCATGAATTCAACAAGGCATGCAGGAAAGCACGTTTGAAATCCCTCTGAAGCAAGGTCTGAGTCACTGCTCCAGAGCCAATAAAATCAATGTCTTCCTGGGATTTTGGATCAAAGCAAAAGCTGGTGTGGTTGTTTTTTTCTCTCCACCTGCTGCATCCAGGCATCTTGATTCTCCCCATGCAGATTAGGCAAGTCACTCTCTCTTTTGAGCCATGGCTTGATGGTACAGAAACTAAAGCAAGCATCCTCTAGCTGTGAAGGCTCACGTGCACTAATGGATTAAACCATGGCAAGGGTTTGATTGCGGGCACCAACATGAACCCCTCCTCCAAACACAAAGTGAACAAATACTGGTAATAGAAATTTGGCTGTTATAATGCAATTCTTCAAGTAGAATAATTTTAAATGTGGGCAGTTCATAAGATTTGCTAGATAGTATCTTTTTTTCTTTTTTGCTAGGGTTATCTTTTTAGGGGTTTTTTTGTGGTTTTTTTTTTTTCTTTTCTTTGTTAGCTTGTTTGTGGGGCTTTTGTTGGTTTTTTGTTTGGGGTTTTTTGTTGTTGTTGCTTGTTGTTGTTTGTTGTTTTTATTTTTGTGGTTTGGGGTTTTTTTAGCAGATTTGTATATGTTCTATAATAGAGATGGCTCAATTGAACCTTGTTTCCTCTATCACACATTATTGCAATAGTAGATACATATAAGTAGGAGTTTAGATCATAAGTACAGAGATGACAGTGGCAAACTGAAATTCATCTTGTGCACATTAGCAAACACAATCTAACTTTCAATTTTCCATTGGTTTCTTTCCCAACAACCTTTAAAAGTTTAAAATGCATTTAATCAAAGTCATCACACTGAGGAAAAAGCAAGATTTTTAAAGCAAGATTTAATTAGCTGTCTCCTAAACACTAGATAGAATTTTACTTAGGTTTGGGGTAATTTTACATTCCTTTCTAACTGCACATCCGAAAAAGACAGTTTTTTTCAACAAACCTCTGTTCATAGCCTTGATTTAATTATGCAGATAGTAAATGTTTGTGAAGCAGTTGTTCTGTTCTCCCTTCGATCCACTATTTGAAGTGTCATTATTTACACGACTTTGATCACACATATGAGAGTAAATTTAGGACAAACAGCATTTAAAGCAAAAAGATAAGTCCAAAGATAGCCCACTGTATTTTTTTGAAAGAGTCAAGATATCATCTATTAGGTTTTTCTGGTCTGTGAAAAGTTCCCCTGACCCATTTACTGAAGGTAACTCTGATAGTTTCTGCCACGAGTATCAAGGAGAGGGTAAGGTACTGGGATCAAGGTGCTGGCTCAGCACTTGCTCAGACTCTTTGAATGACTCCTCAGAGATGCCTTCATCTCCCCCCATGCCGAAATGCTGATGAGTTGACACTGCTGGTGTCTGCTCCTCTCACTCTTTGGGAGCAATGTGTAAAGGAAGAAAAGCCCTGGCCCATGGACATGGCCTTGCACACAGGGAGGATGGCAGGGCACTGTCACCCTCACAAACTTATTCTACCAATTCTGTGTTTAAAGGGAATTTTGCTGTAGAGGTGTGCAAGGCTGTGGACTGCTATTTTATGTGGCTCCCTTGGTGTGCATCTCCATCTCGAGTTTTATGAAAGTCCTCCTTCATTAAGAACTGTCACTCTCCTATTTTATATAGGTAGATATTAGTTTAAAGAGTGACATGTGAGCAGTCCGTGAAATTTCTCATTGTTTCAAGTGTTTTTTTTATAATATCTTAAGAAAGAATTACTGGTCCATAATTTCCAAGGCCATTACTTTGGAGATTTTTTGTTTGGGCTTTCTTTTTCTATGAATAAGTGTTTGGCATTTGCCAGTCCTCTGGGGTGTAATATTAAATTCTGTACCAAATTGATAGAAAAACTCTTAGAGTCCAGATTAGCACAGTTTAGAAAATGGACAGGAAGTGTATGTCACATTCAATGGTTTGACAAACACATCTCCTCTTGATAACTTTAACCTCCAACAGTGAGTCAGTTCTCCTTTCCATAAGCAAAAAGACTGGGAAAGCCTCTTTTTGGCATCTTCTGGTGAAAATGGAAGTGAGGAAATGGCCTTGCTCCTGTGCTGTGTTCACATTACCTTTGACTATCCCACTTGTTCTTAGACTCTCCAGCTAATCTCAACTTTGATTCTGCCTACAATTTTCAGAAAAATCCTGTCCACTGAGGTAAACAGGAGAGACTGTAGCAAATTCAACACAGCTCTCTGCACTTTGCAGAACTGGAATGGATCCCTTTGGACCTGCTCTTTGTTCCCCTCCTGAAGAGCAAGAGCACAGGTTTGTTTCACAAACAAGTGTTAGGTAAGGGAAAACAGTTCTCTTTCATTATTATCTGATTTTATTAAAACTTCTCCCCAAAGAGAGAGGGAGAAGGGCTGTTTGTCTTCAGAGCCATCTGTGCCCGCAGTGCATTCAACATTTGCACTAAAACAGTGGAAAGAGTGAAAAGAACATTACCTGTAACATTCATATTTTATTCATGCTTTAAATTACAAGTTTAAATGAGAAACATCAAATATAAATCTTGACAGATGCTTACTAATGTTTTCTTTATTCATCTGTATGAAAATGTAACAAACACTTCAGTCTGACAGCTTATTTCTTTTTTTTACCTGAAAAATTAACAGAGCTCTTCCTGTTTGTTCACAGCAATAAAGAAATTATGTACATATACATAATTAGCTGCAATATAAAAATATGTTTAAATATAGAAACATATGGATACATGGAGGAAAATATTCCCAAATGTGCCTATTTCTGTATTTCAGTGGGTGTTTAGGTTATTCTAATAGAAATTACATTAGAATGAGAGCATATATATAGAATTTTGTTCATTCTAATGCAGTTACTTGACTTGTATAATGGTGCATAATTATGTAATTCGGGTAAATATACTTAGTACTTGCAATAGGAGACTATCTGGGAAAATGCTATTCAGAAATGCCAGCACGTTGTGGTGGCATGTATGGGCTGGTTGAAATAAGGCAATCACCAAAGTTCCTCTCTGTCCCATTTCTCACTGGAATTCCCATTTGCTCACTGCACTGCACAGTCACCCTTGCCCTGCTGCCTTGCTTACATCCATGTAAACATTTCTTTCATATCCCCTGGCATCTTCATGTGTGCTTCACTACTAATTATTTTCCTCTACAGGGAAGTGAGACATTGCTGGCACTTCTGATGTTATCTAACTATGCACCACTTCTTATCTAACCATGCACAGCAAACCCTTCATTTTCCAAGGGTTTCCATTCATTCTCCGGGTGACCATCCAGCATGAGCAAAAAGACCAAAACCAGCAGTGACTTCTGACCTTGGTCTCAATTCAATAAAGCACCAAAATTTCACTGCAATTTCATAGCAAAGGCACTACACTGGGCACAGGTATCAAGACGCTGGGGGGCTGCAAGAGGTAAGAGATGGCCATGAGCTACCCTGTGCCAGGCACAGACATTTCCAGGCAAAGGGAGGAGCAGCAGAGAGGAGCAAACCCCCATTCCCTGCTCCCCTGCACTTCCTGGGGGATGAAAGATCAGGAGCGAAGCAGTGAAGCTGAGCATGAAAAACAGGGAAGGAAAGGTGCTGGTTTAATGTTTTTAATTTTGTTTGTCCCTACTCTAATCTATTTAATTGGCAATAAATTAAAAGTAATTTTCCCCTAGTCAAGTCCTATTTTCTGCCCCATCCCACTGGAGGGGGTGAAGTGAGCAGCTGGTTGGGTGTTTGGCTGTTAGCCACGGCTAAGCCTCAGCAAAAAGATTTTGTTTGGATGTTTGCATTCTAAATCACTCCAACCAAAGATAATTTCCATCATGCTCAAAATTTCAGAAACAAGACTCAAGCCCTACCTGAGCTCTGCTCTCCTCTTATTCCTGTTCCAATGTTTCAACACTCCATTTAGATGCAACAGCTAAGCAAAGCATTTGAGCAGAATTTAGGCATTAATGATTAGAAACCTTCATTTTCACAGCTGAAATACTGGTTCAGTTCTCTTTGAGCCAGCTCCTGGGAGGCCTCCAGAAGTGTGCCACATTATTCTTACTTAGCTTGCTTTCTCAGAATACTAAACTGGCCTGTATTTCCAACTAATGCATAGTTTAACAGACCTTCTCTGGGTAACTCCAAAGAGAGGACGAAGGTAGGCACTCACACACACCCACAGAGAAACTGGAGAAATCTACAGTGAGACATAATTAACCATTGAACAGCTGCTAACAGGACCATTTGTTGGAAGATCTAAGACTACTTTTCACGAGTAAGAAATGTTATTGCTGCACTTCCAGGGACTGCTGCTGTTCTTGGGGGGAGGGGGTCTGGGCTCACAGATCTCCAGTTTGGGGCCCTTACCCCTAAAATAATGTAAGTTTTAGTTTGATATTGTGCTCCACAATTAATTATGAATCTCACTAAGGGAAAAAAGGCTCTGCTATGTCATATCATTTTGAAGGGAATGTGCAGTGTGACAGGCAGTGACCTCTTAAAGTGAACACAATCACACTTGCTCTAAAACTCTTTAACATTGCAGGCATACAGGAAGAGCTGGAATCTGTATTTTCTTATCTGCTTTTGCTGGGGACAGTTCTGCACCCACAGATATTCCCAATGTATTATATGAATTTGCTCAGTATTCTCCCAACTCAGAAGTCCTAGTGTCCTTTTAAAGTCTGCAGATATTCTTGGAAAGGATGTCATTACACAATCTGACAAGTTTATCCAGCAAGCATGCACTGAGTACACTTCAATACAAACATTGTTAATTGAACTTTGTCAAATATCAGTCATCATTAGAAAGAAACTGCCATTTTAAATCAGCTTCATACTTTAGTTATAGGTTTCTAATATATCTTTAATTACAGTGATTAAAAGCCTTTATATATTATCAGCTCAGTTTTTGCCTTCATCTCCCTCTGCTTTAATTTATTGTTCCTAAAAAGAGGATAATTATCACTTGCAGACAGCAGCTCCTTAAACACACTCGAGAAACAGAATTTGTTTCTGAAGTTTTTCCTCAGTTGTTTCTCCCTTTATATTTTTTACACAAACACATTTCATGTGCTTTCTCTTTTTGGCCAACAGACAGACCAGTCCCTAACTGGCCATCACAAGTTTCTGAGTGTAGAAGGACTTTCAGTGGATGCCAGGAACATGCCCATGAGGACCCAGGTGGCCACCCATGCCCTGGCCTCTGTCTGTACAGCTGAGTCAAGGTCTGCCAAGGATGGCAGGTGCAGTGTGTCCCTGCTCCAGAATGTGTGAGATCCTTCTGCTCATCCAGTCAAGTAGAAGGGTCCCTGCAACTGCAAGAGGGGAAATGTGAGCGAGAATTAAATGAAATGGCGACATGACTGAGAGAGTAAAAAGGAGGTGCTTACCTGTCTTTGTTTTGGGGGGTTTTTTGTCAGTCTTCTAGTCTGTTCTGTTGAAATACAACAGCCAGTAATACCATACACATATATATGTGTGTGTGTGGTTTTTGTGAGTGTGTGTGTGTGTATGTTTCATCAGTTCTATATTTAATCAAAAAGCAGAGGCTTAGGCCCAGGGTCCCAAAAGATGCAAAGCTTAACTGCAGGAAGCTCCTCTCCACAATTTTAGGTGACATGGGAGTATCGTGTTCTCACATGGGCCAAGAGCTGACACAAACAGGTTGAGTGTGGTGACCCACAGATGACAGACATTGGCATGAGCCTTAAGTGGGCTGTGGACCAGCACCTGATGGGACAGCACAGTTGGAATAATCACAGAGGGATATCAGAATATCAGCATAGCCAGAGGGACTGGTGGCCAGTGCTGGCCCATGGCTATAACGGCCCTCAGGGCTGGTGACAAGGGCACGCTGTCACATGGATGTGTGACACCGTGTAGCATCTGAGCTGGCATCACCATGGGCTGGAGGCAAGCCAGTGCCCAAAGCTCAGTGCTGGGACCAGCTGGAAGGAGCAGCACAAAGTCATGGAACAGATGAGAGGGGCAGGTCTCAGGTAAAGGGGGTGCCTGAGTATGTGAAAGGCTGTTTCTCTCAGAGCCTGTCTCTTGCTTGCTCTGCTAAATTAGGCTCAGCTTTGCACCATCATGTCATCTGGTGTTCCTTTTTCTCCCATTAGCATTAGGTAAATCACGTCATAATGAATTGCAAACTTGGAATATTCATTAGAAAAAGACTCAGGAATATTTTATCTTTGTCCTAGTAACAACTCTAACAGAAAAAGCTACTGGAAGATTATTATTACAATTTTGAACTTATATCAGCACAAAGGAACCAAGAGAAAGCTGAAACAGCTGTAGATAAAATATTATTTAGAAAAGCAGGGCAATGGCATAAGGAACAGAGTCATCAGTCCCCTTCAGGGTAATAGACAATGCTTCTCATGAAGTTTTGTTGACAAAAACAGGACTGCTGTGAGTGAACTAAGGAGAGTGGTGATGAATCAAGTTTAATGTAGCATTCTGAATTTCAGTGCTCTGTAAGAATTAGAGGTAGGTAACAGACAGCAGGACTGTAATATATGTCTGTTAGAGACAGCTTTGGCAGAGGACAGATAAAAGAGCACTGTAAAATAATGCACTTGCACCAATGGATTAAAATCCATGGTTGCTTTTGGGCAGAACACTGTTGCTGCCTTTGGCTTGCAATTGATGTTGGTCAGCAAACCCACAGATGCTTGATTGAATTTATCCCTTTGTTAAACTCATAGGAAATTTTTCAGACAACCTAGATGGCCTTTATTAGCAGAGTCTTTCTTAATGATTCATCCATGTATCAAGGAGACAAGAGGAAGCTACAAGGCATCTTTTTCTCACAAACATGCAAGATAATCACACTGAAGAAAGCTGTGTTGACTCTTTCCCTTTGGTTTTTAATGCTCCCTCACCCTTTTTCAAGTGGATATCCGAAATAATAGGAGTAGAGCTAGAGTAAGGGAAATATTTAACTATTTCCAGGTTTTTAATCTCGGGCTCATACCTCTGAGATCAGTAGTGCTTATCAATGTGCTATCAGGTTACTCAGCAGTACAAAGAAGATCCAGAGCAGACACAGGCAGATGGTCATATTTCTGTTGAATAACCTCCACAAACAGCAGGGGATTTATTCCAATTTTATGGAATCAGGAACAGTGGCTGGAGAGGACAGCTGAAACCTGATCTTGTGTAAAGCTTCTCAGTACAAAATTAGCCCATCCAACTTTTCTGGAACAAATCTGAACTCACAGGGTGAGTTCATATCCTGTCAACCCACTGTATTATTTTGAGTCCAGTGTTAGGAGCTCAGAGGCAGACATACCATGCCATGAGCCAAAGTCCAAGGAAGTCTCTTCACAGTACCAGAAAGGTTAATTCACTTCTGAATTCACCTGAACTCTTTGGAGAGAGTGTTTTCTGTTGACTCCAGGAGAGTTGTACTAACACCAAACAAGGCTTAGTCAAAAGTTAAAGAAGTTTCTGATATTTTAACACTAAAAAAACAAGATTTCTGATGTGCACTACGCAGTATGAATACTGCTGCAGCAGCAACAGCAAGGACTTCATAGCCTGCACAGAAATGTGAGCAGATAATGTCCTCTGCATCCTCACACAGTGACTGCAGGCTGGGAGCACTGAACTGCACAGCTCAGGCTGACACCTTGCACTGTGCTCTCCTTGCACGCCTGCTTGTGCATGCTTTTACATGTGCTCATATAGGACTGGTGGCAAAAAAGGAACACACTGGAGTCACTCACGCCTAGAACATGACTTTTAATATTTAATTACAATGTTGTAGGTGAACACCATTCTTGCTCTCCGTGGCCTTTCATATACTTCTGCTTTTAGATTGGCAGTGTAAACCTTAAACCTTTTCATCACTGGATGATGCAAGTTTGCTTGAGGGATATATTCCCTTAAACTTGTACACATTTGGGGAGAAATTCAGTTAGCACAGTGCCTCAGAATCTCGTTCCTCTATAATCCAAATTTGTTCATTTTAAGAGGAAAAACAAAGACATAACTGTTGCATAACACCCATGCCATTGTGATTTTCATCACCCCTGCAGATGATCTAAGCTGCACAGCAGCATTTTGCAGTGCTCTTTAACAGCAAACAAGTCAGTTCTTTAAGTTTTGCCTTACTTTTCTCATTACCTTCTTGCAGGAGGCTTCTTCCTGGCCCCAGGGAGAGCAGAGATCAGTAACTCAAATCTAATATTAGAAAGGTCTGCAGAAGAGCAGGTTCCAGGGGTGTGCTCCTCGCATGCCATGTCCCCCCCCGCAGCAGTGCCAGGATGTGACCCTGGACCACCCCCAGCCACACACCAGGGGATATGAGCACCCCAGCACCCACTCCCTGCTTGCAATAACTGTGTCCCTTCCAAGTAATTGGAAGAAGGAGAGGTGTATAATAATGTTTACATTATTACTTTCAGCTGCTGGTATCTTAAGGGTAGATTAAACTTATTCTCAGAGTTGAGAATAATATTGTTGCAAGGCCTAAGGAGCTACAGGAGTCTGAAAATAAGCTGGATATTACTTTTTCTTTAGTACTGGGCTCATCTGGAAGACAGAAAGTCTGACAATAGGAGACTGCAGTTTGCTACACAGCCCTGAAATGGTGTGGCTCTCACGGAGCATATTTTGAGCAGCACCATTACCAGCACTCTCATCCTACAGTACATGGCCAGGTATGCTTAGAATTTCATGGGTTTAATATCCATTCACACAGATCTTCCAGAGGAGACTTATGCTCCTGCCTACAGGCATCTCACTACTGCCAAGATATAGAGAACTGCATTTTCAAGTAAGACCATTTGTTAATGAAATGCAAAAATAGCTAAAAATTTGCTTCTTTTAGCTCTTGTTTCCCAGCGGGAAAGACAGCATAGAGTCCTGTAATAGCTGTCTAATGCCATGAAAAACCAGTATCCAGATGTAGCAGGGTTATTTTTTAGTCTATCCAGTTTTCTATAAGACATTATCTTCCATCAACACCCTTCTTAACTTTATAGCAACATAATATTCTCCTTGCAGCTTGTTCAGCTCTCTTTCCAATGCTTATATATCATTTTAAAAATAACTCTTTCAGAAACCACACAATAACATTTCAAGTCAGGTAATCAGAGTTTGACTTAAGGCAAAATGGGTAACAAAATTATATCCAGTATTGTAGAGTAACCAAAAATAAATTGAGAAGAGAGTCCTCTTGTAGGCTGCAGCTCAGCACCAAATATTGCTGCTCCCAGAGGAGGCTGCAGGGATGGAAAGCAAAATCTTTCCCTTCTCATACACCAATTTAATCCCAGAATGCTGGGGTTTTTCCATAGAGACCACCTCAATACTTTCTACAGCTGGCTTCTGGGGAAGGGGTGACAGAGAGGATTTGACCTCTAGTGCCACTTTCAAGTTAAAATGGATATATAAGTTACAGAAATAATTAGACCTGAGTTGCTTCTAAGAATAATGCCTCCAATTAGTGAAAACTTACTGACTGGAAAGAAATTTTTGGAAAAAACAGAAGCTAGGATTATCAGGGAGTCTGTAAGGAAGCTGTATAATGACAGTAAGCAGATAAGTGGAGAAAGGGAGGCCAGCTCCTCCCTTCCCATACTCTTTTTTAATTTGAAGTCGGGAATGACAGACAAGTTCAAAGGACTAAGGTGCAATTGAAACAATCTCAAGGAAGACTTTATAGCAAATAAACCTACTATCCCATTATCAGCACCCATGAGACTGGATGAAAGAAACCAAATAATATGCTTCAACCTTACATAAGGCAAGAGCAAAAATCCTCTATGAGACTGAAACCCACATCTCCCTTATATCCATCCACATGCACGAAGAATGGATATTTTAATCTCAATTTACTGTATTTTTCCATCAGATAGAAAGGGTAGGGCAAATATTACCTTCTTTTCTTAAATCAGGCATCACCCAGTAGCATAGGAAGAGCCCTGAAATATAGTGAAGTGCATTTGATTTCCAAATCTCTATTACAGTGGCAATAAAATTACAGAAAGTAGAGGCAGAAGTGCCTGTATGCAAATAGATGCCTTGTAAAATTGGAAGTTTTAAAAATGTATTTCTAAAATGCAGAGCAATAAACTCATGCTTGCATTATCATCACTGCTCAGGCATTTAAAGATTTGCCAGACACATTTACCACGCCTGCATCCTGCTCCTTTTTTCCCCAGTGCAATCTCATTAAAGGAACAGCAGGATAACCCTTCTGAAATGTTCATGTAACAACGCAGGCAAATAGGTTACTTTGGATTCTCAGGCTGTTTTTCCTAGTGTAAGTACTGTCCATCTTTGCTTTGTCATCTGTATTTTTAAGAGCATGGAGAAGAAGACAACACATACAATGGATCTCTTTCAGTTTGCAAAACTAAAATTATAATCTAAGAAAGTCACAATATGAAACATATATCAGTACTGGAGCACAGTACAGATGGAGGCTGAGGGATTCTTCCAGCCCATGCAACACCTTTGGAAAACTGGGGCCTTCCCCATAAGATTGTCAGACTTGCCAAGAAGGAGAAAAAGCTGAGGAGCAAATGCTGAGGAGCAAGCTGTTAAGAGGATGACGGCATTGTTAATAGCCCTTACCTGTGTTCCTGCTTTACAAAGGCTATGACCCTGCCAGGCTGAGGGAACTGGTGGATGCTGGCCCAGTATTGAGGTGGATTCTTGGATCTGGATGACCTACAAAGTGCTCCACAATTTATTGACCCTGTATGTCTTGGAAGATGATTGTTAACTGGTGCTTTGTTACTGTCTTGTTGGGTTTCTGAGAGAACGGAGTGGGGGATGAGAGGCAGAGTAAGCTTTGTGCCTTGGAATGGCTGGCAGGCAGTTGTAGGGAGTGAGAATCCCCTAATCCTGCCAGCAGAGCCAGGCAGTGTCCTTTTAACTGGAGGCCAGAGCATGTTTCTCAAATGGTGGTCTGCCTGCTAGGCTGCTCGTTTCTGGCCAGTGCACATGGGGACAGACACCTCTGCCAGACAGACGGACTTATGTTATATTTATGGACATAAACATGACCTCAGCTGCAGAAGAGGAGCCACTTTAACTTCCTTTGTGCTGTTGTTACACCCTAGGAAAGGGATTCTCCCTCTGTCAACTTCGGAGTTGGGAGCCATGCCTGGAACACTCAGCCGCTCTGTGAGCACCACGTTCCTGACATACAGCACATTTCTAATGGATTCAGAAAGCTTCACAGGGGACAGACAGTGCTTTTGTTTTACAAACAGGATGCAGGGGCATGGGCAAATGGCAGCCACATAGAAGACCCCAGTTCTCCTGATTTCTAATCTGCAGCTTTATCCAACTCACTGTCTTCAGGAAGCTGTTGCTTTTAGTCTGCACTGTGACAGAGCCACCAAGCCTTAAGGTCTTGAATCCCCAGCAAAAAAATAACCTGCAGCCCAGAGACACCCCAGAGCTTTAAGCCACACAAGCAGAGCTCCCAATTCACCTGCTGGGCAACCTGCCAGTAATTGGTCTGCAGCACTTCTTCTTGTTGCAAGATAATATCCCTGTCAGCTTGGGATATTACTGAATTCTTAATGATATTAAAGAATTAATGTGACCAGTGCTATAATTTTTAAAATTTTTCTTTAAATTTCAGAAAAATCACTTCTTTCAGAAAAATCACTTCTTCTACAGAGAACTTCATCATAACTGCCACAGGAAGGGAAATGAAAATGAGGATTAGCCAGAAGATAGCATCTGTAGGTCATATCTGTGGACAAGGAAGGGAGCAGGGTCATTTTAATTCTAGAAGCAATTTGGTTGCTGAAGCTTGTCTCCATTTACATTTATGTGGTTATTGCATCCTGCTTATGAACTTACGCCCATTGTGTAAGCTCATTGGCAACTTTTACGCTTTTTTAATCAAATACTTCCAGAACATTTTCCCTCTGTTCTCTGTTCTATAACTTAAGCTTCAGCATTGCACACCGGTTCAGGAGACTGATATTCTGCTGACTAGATTTTTTTCAGGTCTTTCTGCCACATATTTTTTCTACCTTTTCAAGAAAATGGTCAGCTTTCTTTTTAAAGGATTCTGAAAATCTTTCATGGACATCCAAAAAAGGAGGAGTTTCTCTCTTCTAATTTTCCATGGGCAACCAAAAAAGAAAGAGTGTCTCTCTTCTTTGCAGTACAAAAGCATTAGAGGTTTTTTCCAGTCTACTACAGGTTGAAGGTCTCAAAACAAATATAAAGTTATTTTCCTTAACAGTCTTACAAGCTTAACATCAATGCTTTCCGTGTAACAGCTCTCACCGGAACAGATTTATATAATCCCTGTACCTCAAAAAGATATCTTGCAATTATGCCAAATCTTTTAGTGAGAAACTCAGGAAGTTTTAGTGCATTGCTGAGAAGTTAACATCTGTGATTTCCTACTGAGTTCTGAGATTTAAATCAATTAGCAGTAATTGGGACTGTTTACAGAGGCCTTCCAAGTGGAACAAGCATATGTTGGAATTTGAAACTAAATATTTAAGTCCCTGCACCAAATGACTATCCTGCAAATTTTAAAAATATTTTGACCGAATGTGTTGTTTTTTTAGTAACTTGTTGTTCTTAGCAGAAATTATTTCTAGTCTTTTAAACAAAACTAAAATCATAAGGTTTGGGGGAAAAAAAGGTACTTTCATTTTATTTTTGTTCTCCACTTCTCAACACGTAAACGATTGTGCTGCACTAAAACCACATGAACCTGAAAGAACATTAATTAACTCATTAATTAATTGTAACAAAACAGCTAAACTTGCATGGAGTAGTCTTGAAAATTTTCTCCTGCATATTAGTGTAATAAACCTACCACATCAAATTACATTCAGAAGTGCTGTGTGCAGTTTCCTTTAGGTATAAAAGGGATCACTGACAGCAGTAGTCAATTGCACAGAATTGTACTGTGCAGTTTTAAACAAACCTGCTGATTTTTCAGTATGGAGAAGGTCCTAAATCAAGAAGTTAACTGGGAGTTTGCTGTACCATTTCCCCAGAAGTGAATTCCCCAATTACTCTCAAGCTACTGCACCACGATGAGAGAAGGAACAATACACTCCCAAGCCTTTCATGGTTTGGGAGCTTTCCAAACCTTCAAATGAGAAAGGAAAGTGGATGGATTGGAGCCTGCAAGTTCCCAATATCTCCGAGTGGATTTACTAGTGCTAGCACTTTTGGAAGCTGTGTTTATAGAGGAGGCCTAAAGTAGGTGCCAACCTGTTGCAGATACCTCAGCACCTCCCCCCCATGGGACAAGGAGCTCTGGGAATTTGTGACACAAGAGAAGCTGAGATGCACTACTGATGCTGAGGAGCAGTTTCACCTCTACACTGAAGAAGGGAATGCAAGACTGTGACTGCTGATGTAAAAATGACTATTGCATATTAGAACTGAAGCAGAAAGGATTAGTACAAATGCTTATTTCCACACTGTTATGTTGTCAGGGAAACCCATAACAAACACGAGCATTATTGGAGCGAGCCAATTTCTCAACAGAGAAATGCTTTTAAAAAGTTGAAAGTCGATGGGAGACACAATTATATTTTATTCAGGTCAATAGGCACTTTCACTGAAGAGGACAATTATTGAATAGCAAACAAGAAGATGCAAAGCCATAATTACTCGGTAATGAACCAAGCCTGGAGCTGGCTTAGCCACTATAACCTGGGAACAACCTCATCAGCCATCTGCCAGTAACTTTTTAAAGCTAAATAAATGTTTACATGAAGAAAAGTGGGAGCAGTGGGGAGAGGGGGGTTTTGGGGGAGTGGGTGGAAGTGCACACCACACAACTTCTTTGTGGATATACATCTAAATTTTCAGAGTGCTCTATGCCCCCACTGCTCCCTTTGCAAGTCTCCTTCCCAGGGGCCAGGGGTATGGGAGCTGAGAAAGTTGCTGATCCCCATAATGCCTGAGCAAAAGATACAGGGTGACACTGACAGGCTACAGCAGGACCACCATCCAGGCCTTTCTCTTGCTGTTGTTGCCATCCAAGACATTTTCACATCTTCCTCTCACAGTCATGTTTACTCCTCTTCCAAAGGCAGGAGCCTGCTAGTGGCCTTTTCCCCAAATCTTCAGCCAGGTGCCCTTCCTCAGCTGGATGTTAAGTGTCCTGTTTCTCCCCTCCTCTTCAGCCCTCTGTGTCCTTTGGCCATCCCACCACCACCCTTGCCTCTCCACCCAGGACTTTGCACTTCCCTGTGCTGAATCTCACGATGTTCCTGTCAGCCCATTTCTGCTGCCTGTCCAGGTCCTTCCAAATGGTGGCACCAACATCTGGCATATCACCACTCCACCCAATTTTGTGTCATCTTCATCCCCCTGACCCACCTCACCTGCAGGGGAAGCCAAAGCTGGGGTCCAGCCTGGAATCCCACTCCCAGCCCTGCCATGGGGAGCAGCCAGGTTCCACCAACCCCACGTCTCTGCTGCTTGGGCTCTCTCCAGGCAGCACCCCCAGTGCAGAGATGGATGGAGGGGACAGTGCTCCAGAAGGCCACGTTCCTGGCCCACCAGGGACCTGAGAGCCACTATTTATTTTGCCTTGTGGAAATTCAGTCGTTTTAATCCTGCCTGCCCTGCACAGCATATGGATGAAGGCTGTTTGTGCAATTATCTTTCCATAACCTAATTCTGCAGAATGTGGTTCTAGTCTACATCTGTGTCTCCTTTCCACCGCTCTGACATTGCAAAAAGGGACAGGCACTTAAATCCACCTCAAGAACCTTTGATCCAGAAAATATAGTAAAGCAGATGAAAATTACCCTTACAGCCTTCCAGAAGTCTGTATTTCCTTTAATTGTAGTTGTTCCTTGTTCTTTCTTCTCACACACTACTTTTGTGACTTATTTTCATCCTAGCTGATCTCATATCACTCTCCACAAGCTTTCTGCATATAAGGCAGGTGATGAAAATTTAGAAATGCATCCTTCCAAAATTTGTCACAGTCCAATTCTTTCCCTGTGTTTTCCAATTCAAGCCCAAAATACCCTTAATTTAAGGAGCTGAGTCTGTGATGATTATGGTGATGACATACCAGAACAACTGATTTATTCTTTTTGTCCTGACATCTCATTCCAGTCTGATTTAAGAAAGGCATTCAAATTGCCTTGAAATATATACTTTGATATTCCAGCTTCATTGTCTTTACATTAATATAGTAATGCTGAAATTCTTTACAATAATTTTTAAGTCTTTATTTTCTATTGAACAACATGAGCCTCATATTAAACAGTTTCAAGTGTATTTGAGAGACGAAAGGTGACAGAACTGGTAATTACCTCATTTCTCATTAAAGATGACTTAGTACTCCAGGGACCTATATTAGAATAAATATTCTATCTCCTGTTTATTAACCTTTGTTCTTGAAAATGGTGAATGAGTGCTGATAAAACTGTTGTTATTGTGACTGCCTCAGGAGCTGCCACTCAGTCTCTAATATGATTTGGAGTCACCTTACCAAGAACAAATTGAACTTGACTATATTATGCTCCAGACTATCTTTATTTCTGACAAGTCCATTGAACCTAAATGTACAGACAATATCACCTGATGTTTCACTATCTGAGTGGAATGTACTAACTCTTGCATAGTTTTATATATGCTAAGATAGTACATATAACATATAGCATATATAGCTTATACAGCACATATATATATATGTGGCAATATATATGACGTATATAGGATTTACAGCATCTAAAAGATAGGTATGCTGTAGGGAATCAAGTGCAGAAATACATGGACTCCCTAAGTTACCTTGGATAATGTTTATTTCGGAAGGTAAACTCTCTTTTGTTAAGGAGCACAAGCTTTCCTATGCTGTATGAAAACTGTCATCTGTCTTGTTTCCAACAGGAGACAGAACATGTTGCTCCAAAAGGAAGTTCCTAGAATCCTTAATTTGGCTGCTATAGTGCAATTTATTCACTCATATACAAGACATGTCCTGAAGCAGTTTATACTGCTTCAGTAACTGATTATTTAAAATCTGGCAATTCCCCTTTAATGCCAGCACTGATGAAGTATTATTATTTCAACTACAAAACCTTTAAAGAAACAGAATAAACAAAGAGGAAATAAAATAAGCATTGGTTTAATAACAAATCAGGACTTTGCCTTGATGGAGAACAGTCAGTTGTGGAATATCTGAGTGTAACCATGTAATTTTGGGCAAGTTTGGTAGGACTAAGTTGAGTAAGTATAAGAAACAAAGTAGCTGAAATCAAGAGGACTAAGCTTTTAATGTGCTCAATTACCATTTTCAAAGTAAAGTAACCCAGTAGGATTTATTACCCTTGTCCATATTAATATTTTCAGGCTTGGTGACTAGACAAGGTAGTCCTTCATAATTCTGCCATATATTACTTTACATAAAACTTCAGATTTTTTTTCCAACCAAAAAAGTAACAAATTGCGTGTCCTGTAAGGATTTCAAAACCACCAAAAATGGTTAGGGATGAATTCAAACATCCTGCTATGGATGCCTGTCATGGACACTGAAATTATTTTAGTTATTGCCTGTCTAATGTGCCATGACCATGGACACCAGCATTGGATGTTCTGAATCACTCAAGTTTCTAAACAGTGCATGGAGGTGGGGATAGAATATGGTTCTCTAATGCTCAGCCTCTACCAAAACTAATGGATCTGGACAAGAGCAAGTTTTCACTGGCACTAAAAAATTTCTGAAGAAAAAAGTCTGGCATTTATATAGCCTCTTTATTTTTTGCTATAAAGATCCCCAAGAATGATGACAACAATTTTTGATAAGAACTGGAAGACATACTTAAAAGTCAGCTACACTGATTGCTTTTTTACCTTTTAACTTCCCTGCCTGATGGTCACACTGACAAGTTTGACACTTTATTTAGTGGGGATTGGTATTAATATCATCTTGGCTAGACATTTGACACCTACTTCACCTTATTATTTTCTTATGCATCTCCTCCAAGGGCTGATACATTTCCAATAACATTTGTTGCTAGTAGAAGCTACTGGAGCACAAAATGACAGATGAGAATATGAAGACTTCTGGCTATCTGTTATCAAGCTCAGTATTCATGAGTGATGTGGGAAGCCACACCACAGGCAGGCAACCACGACATTTGCTAAAGTCCCTCAAAATTATACGTGTTATTGAGTTTGGAAGGGAGTGCTCAGCTGCCCTAGTTTACTTACTACTAACTGAAGATTAAACAGTGTGAATCAAAACACAATCAATCCTACATTTCTCTGCTTGAGAGCCCTGGCCAGTTATTTAAGACTGCAGAATCTCAGTTTTACTGCATATGACAGGTATGCAACTGAAATGTCCTCAGTATAATTTCAAGTGGAAAAAAAAAAACAACAAGTGAGAAATACATGGTAAGAGAACAAAGTCCATGTCTCACCTTTTATAGATGAGAGTCTTTATCAAGTTCAGGGTACATTTTACAGTTCCCTGAGAAGTTGAGTGAGCAGCTTTGATATGTGAGATCATAAATGGTGCAACGGGATCAGTCCCATTGATACCCAAGGAACAAGATCCTGCTTTCAGCACCTTTGTCTTTCTTTTTTCTCCCCTTTCAGGAGAAATTAAAGCAACAAAACCACGATTAATGTCTCCTGCTTTGTGAATTGCAGCAGTGTGCTGTGTGGTCAGAAAGCCATCACAGCTGGCGTGGAGAAGAGGGCAGAACCACACAGCTGGCACTGAGCCTTTAGATGACACCGAGTCTTAGATGACACCACTGGGCAGAGTCTTGTCTTAGATATCCCATCCTGGTGAGGAGTCTATTCTTGACACACTGATGGCCAAATCTACTCAGGCAAAGGTAGGATCTGAATCCATGCTTCCTGCAGCCCAGGTAAGTGCCCTGCCCATTGGTCAGCACTTAAAACTGCAATTTTCATTTCTTCACTCCTCTGAAGAAGTAAGCCTAATGTTCACTACCACTTTCTTTAAAAAAAAAAAAA
>VZTT01077473.1:0-20398 GCA_013400855.1 Buphagus erythrorhynchus | reverse complement strand
TTTTTCTTATTTTTAAAATATTTCTACAAAGCTCTCCCTTGGCTACTATTAAACTATTTATATGCCCTATTTTTATTATTTGAACTGATTTTCTCTCTTCCTTAAGCAGTTCAAGTGAGTGGATTTGGGTGGGAGCTGAAAAAGGGGACCAGGAAGCTTCCTGGGTTTTCCACTCCTTGCAACCTTTTTAAAGGATCTGTTTCATCGGAAAGCATGCCATTAATAGCAATCCATACCTTTTTTAGAGTATAAACTTTGCTTGGCTGCACTTTGGATTGTTTATTCTGGAACACAGAATGTGCTTGCTTTGGATAGCAGTGAGTAAGTTTGGGAAGAACAGAATAATCAATAACCAAGTATTTGAGTTATAATTTCAACCATTGGACATTCCAAGGGTAAAAAAAAAAAAGTTTTCCAAGTTTTATTTTAATGTCAACATTTTATTTTAATGTGACTGCTTAGAAGGCAGCTCTTTTACCTTTCCTAGGATAAATTACCTGTTACATGTCTAGCCAGGCAAGCAAATAACATAAAATTAATGAGAACTTATAACTGAGTCCAAGGAGTCTGCTATATGCACACAAAATAACATTGTTTCTGTGATAAAAACATGAAGAGGATGTCACTAGCCTGAGTGGGCAGACTTCAATTGTTGATGACGGCTTGCAGTAAAATATAGTGATGGAGTCACTACTGTTCCTTTAAAAGGGAAAAGAAAAATTAATCCCGGGTTTCATTATTACTCTCCCTGTTTTCCATCCCTAAATCTTCCATCACATAAAACAGATATGGGCTATTGATGTTCTCCATCACTCATGCCTAAATAGCTTACCTCCTCTTTCATCTTTTCTGCCTTCCACTCCATCCTCCAAGAAATGCACTTGTCTCTGAGTTGTTCCATTTTTGCAATCTTTGCATTATCCTTTGTTGTCTATTTGTAATATTGCCCCAGTTTACTGACAGGTCTCCAAGCGAAGGCTTTGAGGCTCCATTATGATATACTTGAGGTTTATTGATCGTGGCTGCAGTGTGACAGTATCCATCAGCATTTACCGAGGTCACAAACAATCCCCGGGATACACTGGGATTGCTGCAACAGAAGGCATAGATTATGTTGGAAGTGAGATTTTCATTGCTACTGAAAACTTCTGCTTGGAATCTGCATATCTCCTTCCTGCTCGCTGCTTTTGTATTAGCACCCTCTTCCTTTATCCCATGCCCTCATTTACTACCTCTGCATGCATGTGTGCACAGAACTCTTAATGGCCTTGTATCCTCTTTATTGCTTTTACCCCACTATATATATTTTTTTTACCCAATCTATCTTTTCCTCTGCCTGACTTCTCACAGGTATAAGTTGTTCCCCTACCAGCATTGACAGTGATAGATTAAGGATGGAATGACTTATCTGCACCTTGTAATCCAAACAGAATCACAGTCCGCTGTTAGCAGTCCACAGGGGTTGCTGCTGAATAGATTGGAATGCTGGTAGCTGTGCTCACTGAAGCTTCTCTCATCTTGAATACGTGAGAAAGAGGGGAAGAGGAACCCTGTGGATTTAAAGAAGAAAAAACCCCCCAACAACAGAGAGCGATGCCCTTACCCTAGAGAAGTGTTTATTAGGTTAAGTCCTGTATTTAGCAGCTAAGGAGGAATAGAACACTCTTTTCATTCACACATTTAATTTTTCCCTCAAATAAAACAAGATTATTTTGAGATTATTTTGGGAAGTGCCCCTTCTCTCATGCGAGCAGGAAAAGTTTCCCTGACAGCCACAAGGCCCTGAAATTGGAAGTCACATTCCCTTAGGCAGTGGTGACAAACCAGCAATCGAACTGCACATGTGTTGTGTGTGGCTCACATTTCATCCGGCTGCAGAAGGCAGCGATGGTGGAACTGTATCTCCAGCAGGAGTGGCAAGGAATTTCAGATACCAGGTAAGGCTTTACAATGGGGATTAAACTGAGGTCATGCAGTCTTTTAGACTGAGGTATAATTGGTGCTCCATATTCTGTCAGGCACTGCACAGGTCACTTCATTATTTTCTTCACAGAGCATACCTGTTAAAAAATGATTTTTTTCTGAGAATTCACTAATATTACTAGGACTTGTTTTCACAGTTGTTTTACTATCGATGCAAACATTCTGGATATGTTCAGAACAGAGCAGGTTACAACCTGAAACTTGAACCTGCTGCCTGATAAAAGCTACTGAGGAAGAACTGTAGCTTTCTTTGGAGTAAGCAGTGCTTCTCAGGAGAGCATTAATGTTGAGCAAAGGGAATTAGTCTTTCTGTAAGAAATCTCTTAAATACAAAGTATCTCATCGTTCTTTTTTAAATCTTATGTTACTAAAAGGAAACAGTGTAACAAAACAGCATCGGAAGTATCTTGTGAATGAATATTCAGAGTTCATGCTGCTTTTTAAATTCGCAGAGATTCTTATAGGATTGACTATGAATGTTTACTGGTATGTCTGGAGAGCTGTGAAAACTGCAAGAAAGGATGTGTAAATGTTATTATAGATTTCCATTCTTTACACTTCCTCCAAGCAGTGGAATAAATAGATACTCCATCTATTTTGAGGGCTACTTCATTTGGCATCCCCCAAAACCAGCTTTTATTTCTCTTCAGAGTGGGGCTATTAGCACAGAAGTGAGAATTTGGATGCTTTCTCTAGCTCTGTTGATAACACCATTATAATTCAAGTCTTCAGATTTTGCTCTTTTGTGGTGGGGGCTGAGACACAGATCTGAAGGCTTTTTGGCTGAGAGTTGGTGCACTGAAATGTAAGATGATTACAAAATGGTTGAATCAGCCAAAGGATTTGTTGGCAGTTACAACAGCCCTTCTGACTGATCTGGCTTATCTGCCATTTGTTTCTGATCTACTCTGTTGGGTGAGTGGAAGTTAGAAATGGATGGCAGTTGTAGCATCAGTGGGAAGTGGTAAATTACTAAGTGTAGGTAGGTACCTCTACAAAATGTAAACTTGTTTCGAGTATGCTAATTGTAACTGTTATGTCCTCTCTTCTGATGAATATGAAAGGAGGGAAAGATTTCTCAAGGATGCATTCAAATCTACAAGGATGAAGATAATTTCCGGAGAGTAATTATTCTGCATACATCTGGAAAAATTCCAGCTCAAATCTTTATTTTCTTGTTCATGCACATGGAAGATTGAAAAAGCACTGGGAAGATACCCTGAGATCTCTATCTAATTTTTAATAATACTCCCTAATGCAGTAGATAGCAGCTTGTTGATCAGGGAGCTGGAATGTCACACAGAAAGGTGTCTGGATGTCTCTCATGGGGAGTGTCTGTGACAGACTGAGGGCTTGCTGTGGCCTCGTGTGTGGCCTGAGCCTTCCGAGCTGCGAGTGCTCTTATTGGAGCGATCACGTCCTGCTCTCCTGCACAGGGGGATCGGATGCCGGGGAGGGAGCACTGAGTGTGCTCCTGCATCCCAGGGAAAGGGTTAATCTGTCAAACAGAGAATACATGAATATGTGACAGCTTTAAATGAGCTACCCACAATTCCAGCATGCCAGTCATTATGTGCTGATGATGACTATGATAGCAGCTGGGGATCTTTTTTTGGATCTCTAGCTGCTGTCTGCTTAGAAGGCAGATGCTAGGCTTTCACTAATGCTGTATCTTATGCTAAAAACTGCAAGACAGATTATATTCAAATAATGAGATTAATTAAAAAATAGAAGTTAATGTTTGGGTTTATATCCTAATTTTTTAGGCTTTGAATGTTCAAGGTTTTCTCTGAAGGGATGACAGATAGAATATTTTGCCTTTGCTGAAAACTAAGATTCAACCATGTGACTCCATGACTTGGAGGTTTAATGGAAGAAGGAAAAGAGAAATATTTGAGACTCCTAATTAAATTTTCAAAAGTTTACAGCACTCTGTTTTCTATTCTCTTCCCTTTCATAACAGGCTAAATCTTTCACCTTAATGATGTCCTTTCTTTTCAAGGTCAATTTATTAGAATGGATTTATATTATAATATCATATCTTCTGCTCCAGGCTTTTCAAATCCTCACTCTAATCATCCCAGTACTTCCTACTCTGGATTTCCTTTTCCTGAGATCCTGAATTTCAATGTTGTTCACCCTCTGACCTCTGTCTCAGAGCTCTCTGTCCCTTTACTTCCTGCTTCAGAAGCAAGGCTCCTGCTCCTACCTTTCCAGTAGGTGCTCACACCAGCTACTTTATTCCCATTTGTGGCTGAGCCTTGCTGGTCAAAATCTTTGTGGCTTTCTTCCTACAGATGTAGGGTCTTGATTCCTTCTTCTGATGAAGCCTTAAACTTCTGGGCTATACAGTGAACTGATAAAAATTCTGAAGGAGAAGGATTCAGACCTTGTAAAAATAGGATAAAAAATTACGTGGGAGCCTTTCATTGTTACTTGTTCGATGCTTTGAATTCAACAGACTAGAATTTCAGGTTAATTTTGACCTATTAGACCTTCTTTGGGAGATAATTTAAGTTCTATTGTACCAGTTACCTTTTGAGCATTCAAAATGAAGATGCATTTGAACACTAAGATTCTCAGCAGCCAAAAAAATATAGAGATTCATGAAGTCTATGGGCAAATATCTCTTAAGACTCTGCTTTGCTAAGAAGGCTCTCACATGTGAACCAGGAAGTTAATATATGCAGAGAGAACAGAAAAACACTGGCTCTAGTAATGGAGGTTGTTACAGAACATAATTGAACACTGACTGCAGCAAAGCTAAAAGGAGACTTGCATTACAATGACAAAAAATCTTTATTTTTTCCCCTAACCTCTGATTTCAGCTGTCTGACTAAGAGCAGGTGCTGGGCAATAGCTCAATTTCAACAACCCATTGCAGCTGAAAGAGTAGATGCAATTGTGCTGTATCCAGCAAAATTGAAAATTGCTTTAAAGAAGAGGAATGCAAATGTTTTTAAGACAGAAAATCTTCATTCATCTGCAGAATGAAGCATAAAATTAGCACAGCCTCATAATTTTTATTCCTCTTTATAAAGCAGTAATAACTGTGAGATAATTTGCTATTTCTTATATATTTTAGTATCTTTCTAGTGATACATTTTTTAAACTACATTGCATTGTGAATACACAGGGAGTAGAATTTGTTAACAATTAAAATGTTATAATTCAAGAAATCCTTCCAGGCAATGTTTCCAAAACCTGAAAATGCCTCTGAACCATTTGGGTTTCCAGCAATCCTTGGACTTTCTCTCCAGTTATCAATGGTTAAGCCTTTGACCTCTGGTCCTGCACCCCCCATGACCCATCTGGAGTCATAGAACGGTTTGTGCAATGAGGGACCTTAAAGATCATCCCATTCCAGCCCCAATGCCTGTAGGACAGGTTGCTCCAAGCCCCATCCAACCTGGCCTTGAACACTAACAGGGATGGCATGTCCACGACTTCTCTGGACAACCTGTGTCAGTAAAGAGTTTTTTTCTAATGTCTGATCTAAATGCACATTAATGGAGAATTACCATGTTCTTACCACCTGAAGGCCAAAGCTATTTCCAGTGTTGTGCTCCTGTAATACCAGTGAAACCAGCTGTATTTCTGTACATAAACCTCACAAAGCATCTCCTGGAGTTAAAAACTGTTGTGGCAATATGAGTTGAACAAGCTGATTCAGGCACTGACAAGATCCTTTCTCTTAGATTTTCCTAGGTGAATGAATTTATGAAAGAAATATCTTTTCTACCTGCATGTCCCATAGGCGTATTAGCCTAGGCCTTCCTGTTTGTTCCGTAGGTTTTTCAGTATTTATATTTGGATCATTTGATCCATTTGCTGCTGTAGCTCATGCAGGTCCTTCTATTTTTCTGGTGCTTGGAGAAGGGACTCTAGTATTTGTATTTATATTAACTTCTGTCGTTAAATGTGCATCAACCTTTGTTAAGCTTTGCTGCTTTATTGACCAGAAGAGCAAGAAGCAGAAATGTACTTTCTCCCTTGTGAAGTAATTATCCCACATTAGGAGATCCTACATTCCAAAAAGTTTTGACTATTGATCTGTCATGCAGAGAGCTAACCCTATTTTGACACATTTGGCTTCACTTTCCTGTGTTTAGGAGAAATGTAATTTTAAATGTCTGAGCCCTAGAGAGTGTTGGGATTTCTACAGGGTGTGTCTCTTTGGAAAAGGGAATCAGCTAAAATGCTTACTCAGAATGAAGAAGCAGGAGCTCAGGTTCAAGCCCATGTTAGCAATGAGAGAGTCCAGGACTTAGAGAAGGTATTTAATCACCAGCCTGTACTAAAGCCAGTGCTTTTCTCTCCATGTTACCTGTGGCTCCTGAGTGGGGTTAGAACAAGAATGTCAGCATGTAATTTAACCACAGCTGGATTTTGGTGTGCTTTGCATGCCTTATAATTTCTCTTTCATTTGAAGTTGCTTTATGAATAAAAGAATGGGTTCTCTATCAGCCAGCCATTTAAATCTCAATCTAGGATTTTATAGTCAAATGAAGTTATTTTGTTCATTATGCTCATTAATAAAAAAAAAAATTGGGCTAATTTGTGACTTCAGTGAACCTTTAGGCACAATTTTTGATGTTATTTTGTTAAGGCAAGACTTTTTGCAAATATTGTGCAATGCTGAAGTTTGTAATTCCATAACAATATTAACTCTGTTTTGAACAGAATGTTGTTAATGTTTAGCTACTATAGCACAGAGGCTCTGCTAAAACTATGTGTGTATTGCAGGAAAGGGAAACATGAGCTGCATTACCAGTCTTCAAAAACATTTAGATTAGTTAGAAAAGGCAAAAGAAGCAAACAAACAACATTTACATTGATAAAATAGAGGAAGAATGGAAGCAATCGCAGTATGTTAGGCAGTGTTGATCTCGGGACTTGGTGGATAGACTGTAAATATAAATCCTTGCTCAGCTTCTGCAAGGTGAACAGGTGTTATGGCCTCCAGTCCATTGATTCCCAAAATAAGACATGTGGAAAATTGCTGATCCATGAAACTCCATTAAGAGCTTGGCATAAACATTAAAGCATAAACATTTATGCATTTGTTAGTTAAGGATTTAGTAGTGGTAAATGGTGATTGGAGAAATCTTAAGAGCTGGTGACAGTCTGCTAATGCAAACTCTTTCAGTTAAATGCCAATGTCATTTGTCAGGAACTGATGGTTCAGCTATGACTTGAGGATTTGGCTCTTCTTCCTCTTGAATTGTAGCTCAGAGTGAGCAATTTCTTCTCTAGCAATGCAGAATACCAGTATGAACAAGTAGTGCCTATTTTTTTTGTCATTCAATTGTGTCTCATTGCAAACCATTGGATATGAATCTAAGTAAAGGATATGTACTGATTATTTAAAAATTTGTCTTCAATAGGATGACTGAAGTTTTGTTTTTTTTTTCTTTCATAACTTCTACTGTATTACAACAGGGAAGAAAATCATGGAACACGCACTGTTAAGGGCAAAGAAGATGTAAGATGGCAATTAAGAAATTTAAGGTAAATGTTTGTTGGAGAAATGTAATTTTGCTCCTTTGCTTATGCATCTGAAAATTAAAACATCTTTCTTCATGAAACAGTAAATTGCAGGGTAGTGTGGATTTTTTGTATTTGCCAAGCATACTGTAATCCACACTAAGCAGAAAGCCTGATTAAATTTTGCAGCATATTCTGGTTTCTTCAGGCTTTATAGTGGTTTCTGTGACAGTTTCAAAGATATTATAGCAAGAGCAATATGAAATGTTTTGTTTTATATTTTATTGTAAATTTCAAATTTTGCATTTGTTTGCTGTATTTTGTGTCATGTGTAAATAACATCCAACTAAAAGAGAAAATTATGATTTTTTTTTTAATTTGAAAGGAAACAATTGAAGATTTGGAAAAGATTTGGAAGAAATGTGTGTGGGAAAAATGAGTCTAAGAGAAACATTGAAGATCCAGCAATGAAAGGAAAGTAGTAGTTTGATGGAAATTGATAAAACAGTCATTTTGTCTCTGGGCAGAGATTTACTTATATTACACTTGCATTTGAATTTTTCTTTTCTTCGGCAATAGATGCATATTGAAATTTTAACTTTTAATTTAAAATGCAGTGGGGGAAAAAGAAATGTGTTTAAATAGAGTTTTTGAGAATTCCGAGTATCAGATCTCAGAATACAGGACCTGAGTATACCAGCTGCATATTTGAATAAACCAACCAAATGCAGGTTTAGAATATCTTATACTGTCAGCATGAAAAGTAAAGATGGTATTTTGGAGGTCTCTCTACCCATTGTAACTTTTTCAGTTTAAAAGTAAAGGATATTTCTTTTCACCTTCTTCATTACTACATGGCTGAAAATTTTCAGGCCAAATTAGGCACTCAGTGTTGCTTGCTCCAGAGTTATTGAGGTAACAAGATGAAGAAAGACTGAAGCAGGGATCATTGGTGTATTCAGACTTCTGTGCTAGTGAAATATCGCCACTGATGTTGCTGTAACTTGATTTATTTCACGTAATCTGCTATAATTATTTTTTAGACTCATTAGTGGCTTTATTTATTTGCTATTTGTTGTATTGCCTTTTTTTTTTTTTTTTTTAATTCTGAAGCCCTGGATAAAATCTCACCTTTCGTGCCATCCAGTGAAGCATTAAAATACAAATCCTTGCAGCTTCAGAGAATAGAAAGGGGCTATAAAGGGCTTTGTTTAGACAGCGACTTTTATGTCGGTTCTGGAATTCCTTGGGCCGTCATTGTCGCTGCTGCAGTGGCGGGGTGCCGGGTGCCTTTTCGTGCGCTCCTGTAATGAGGCTTTATCGCCACGCGAGGTCAGCAGCTGCCGAGAAAAGGCAGGAAATAAACTCGCTCCACTGCAATCCGTTTTCATTTGCTTTATTTAGAATACTTAAAAACCAATACATCGTTCAGAACCATATATACAGTGTGCAAAACCAAAGGATTTCTTTTGAACACTCAGCATCTTCAGCAAAGAGTCTTCTTTGCGAGTTACTACAGAGGGAGGATCTAGAATGGCTTTAGGGAACGTTTATTGGCTTCCCGAGTAGCGCGGGGTAATTGCTGTGGCAGAGGACAGTGTTCTGTACAGTGTGATGATGACAGGGTTTCAGCCTTATCTTTTTGTCTCTACTAAATTGGTGATAATAAATCTAAAATGAATAAGGTATTATTGCTGCAGGGAATAGTTTGGAATATAGAAATGGAAAATACCCTTCCTTTTTACTGCAATAATAATCAATATTCTGTCAAGACAGGGGGAGATGTTGCCTGAAAGGATTTTCCCCCTGCTTTAGTCTTTGCTTTAAAAGCAAAACACCCTCCAATAACACAGGTAAAAAGCTTGGTGCCAAAGTTACTGAACAGGATTTGGGAAATAAGTATTGAGCTCTGTTATAGGCTTACTATTGGCTAATCATTTCCTTAGCATAAGTCTCAGTTTCCTATATGTAACTCCAAAGAAGATATTCACTTCTCTGGTAAAGTTGTAGAATAAATTATTTTTGATGGGATTTTCTGATTTACTGTTTTAACAGTGGGATTATCAACTGCAGCATCACACCTGAATCTGGGTGTTCTTTCTCCTGAAATTCATATTGTTATTTCTTGTGAGTATGCCATTCTTCCTGTCCTAGATAGTTGTGTAACATTGCTCGTAAACATTCCCTGTGTTTCAGAAGTGACTGCTTTTTAATAGTTTACGAAATTATCTTCATGCATGATTGGCACCAACTGATATTCCTGTCAAACATTTTATCCAAAAATCCTCCTGCACTGGGCAAATTTAACAAATGATACAGACGACAATCAATTTACTGATCACCAAAATGCAGCAGGGGAGATGTAGTTTAAATATTAGGAAATACTTTTTAGCTATAACACTGATTAAGTTGAAAGAACAAACTGCCAAATGAAGTTGGGTAATTGCCATCACTAGAGATTTTCCATCACTAGAGATTTTCCAGGCTATGAGTATGCATTTGTTTAGTAGGGATGGCTTAAAAATGATGCAGTCAGTTTTGCCACAGTTCAGAACTTGGACTGAATGACTCATTATATGCATGTTTTGTCCAAAATAATTTAAAAAATTTCTTCCTACTTTACCCTAACTAGGGATAAAGCAGCAGGGATGTCAGCAAAAAAAAACCAGTAACATTTTCTCACAGCGTGTGCCAAGCCTACATGAAATAAGAAACAAGTTGTAGTGAGAAAGAAGAAAGCCCAGATTGATGTGACCTTTATTATTTTAACAGTGTCTTTCAGCACAATTACAGAGTTGCAGGATTGCAGAGAACAGAGCTGGAGTATAAAACAACATAAATAAATAGAACAGGAGCCAAAGCAGTCAGCAGGAGGTGGTTGGAATTGGGCAGTGAAGGATGGGTGAAGGGTTTGCATTGGTCAAAGCCTTTATGATTCAGCCACCATAGTTGCAAATTCTGGAGAAAAGAAAGAATTTAAAAAAAATATTTAAAAAAAAAAATTTAAAGAAGGAGGAAGCTTACTACAATGAATACAGAGTCACTGGGGTAGCAGAAACATCACAATAACAGAAGAGCAAAGAAATCCAAGTTAATTAAAGGGAAAGTATGATTTGGGAAATCTTACAGTGAAATGAAAGGATTTTTTGAGAGTAAGGGAGAAATGCTATACATGCCAGACTGTAAGACTTCCACCACTATTCATCTGAAGAACTTGATTAGTTCTCCGTTATTTCTTTGTAAATCTCAATGGGATGAAGGCAAGAACTAAAAATTTGATCTTGCAGTGAGATAAATTTCTTTTATATCAGAGTTTGGCAAAGAGAAACATTAACGAGTCTCTCAAAGTATTCATGTCCCATATTATAATTATATTGCGTTTGAACTCAATTTTGTATTTTGTAAATTGAATTAAAAAGACAGATTACAAAAACAGAAAGCTGATACCAACCTATGTAGCAATTTTGACCATGTTGTAAGAATGAGAAAAATTCCTGTGATGTCAGAGAGCCAGGATTTTACCCTGTGGCTTTTATTAGTAGTACATCCATAATATTTACATAAACATATCTATCTGCAGTTTGGGGTTATTTTTTGCTTTAATATATATAATGCCTTTCAGCAGGGAGATAAAGCATGGAAAAGGCACATTTGTATCTTGGTTAATAGCTGCCTGGTTATAATTCCTAACTCCATCTAACCTTGGAAGAGTTACACATGAGAATATCTTACACAGTTTTATGTGCCTCAGAGCACTGAAAATGACAGACTGGAGGGAATCCCAAGAACAGCAACAAAGATGATAAAGGGATTAGCGGGTATGCAGAGAGAGTGGTTTATGGGTTTAACATAATCAGCTGAGAGGAAAATGACAAATAGGGGAGGCAGTCGTCTGTGAAGGCTGGAGAGAAAATGACTGAAGTTTGACATAATGAAGAGTAAAGTCTGGCAACTAAAAAAGATAGAAGATGAAAATTAGGCACTTTAAAGAATATTCTAGTGTTTAGTTGAAAAATGCTAAACTCTAAATAAGTGAGATCTCAATTGACTGCTTTGTGCAAACAGATTGCACTTTTGATGGCATGTCCAAAAAACATGTTGCCAAATGCAGACAAACCAGACTGAGAAATAAAAAATGTCAGAGGGTTTAAATTAATTCCAAATTTATCCATGGTTTTGAAAGATGGAAATCCAAATTAGGATTAGTGATGCAGATTACTTAACACAAAACATGTATAAATCCTGTACATGGTGGGTACATAGATTGAAAGTGTTGCAAACTGAATTTAAGAGATAACATAAAGTGCTTGTGATAAAAACCCCAACAATTCTGGTTAGAAAAGGAGAAAGGCTATGAGTATTAAATCTCTGTGTGAATAAGTCCTGCAGAGAGAAACATGAACTGCAATGGATCAAACCTTTTCCAAAAAGGAAAGCTAACTATGCATGTACTGTTAAAACAAGCTAAATTAAATACCTTTTATAATGATTCGTATCTACAGAATATATTTAGAAAAGGTTATTCAGACTTGCAGCCAAATATTTTCTATTATACATTTTGATAGTGCTATTATCACTTAATAGCAATATATTTCACAGGTACTTTCTGATAGCCAGCAAACCATAAAATACTCCTTCTTGAATATTGCAACAATTTCACTTTTCCCAGGATTTTCAATGTATTTTAAATATTTCAAATACGTTCCAGTTGAATAATCTTCTGAATTAGTTCACTACTCATTTTTGTATGAAGGTTAGTCCAACAACAGGTGGCTTGTAGAAGCATTGTTACAAAGTGTACTCATATATGCAAAACCTCTGAGATAAGGCACAGTATATCAGTCCCTTATAAATGGTTATTGCCTCTGACTGGCCTCTTAGTGAGGGAATCCTTGTGATTTTACATCCTTGTTTCTAGTTGTAGTTACCCTTCCAAACAAAATTGTGTCTTTCTTTGCACAAATAGTGACTTTAAATTGCAAGGATTTAGACCATTTTGTCACGTAAAATGATTTACTAGCTGTTTTGTGTCAAAGCTCTGACTTAAAAGGAGAGGACTGTTTCACTGTGTTCAGTACAGTTTAGTACTATATACCAGCCTAATGCATGTCCTCTAGTATTTTACTGAAATGACAGACATGATTACAGAGGACGTGTTGTAGGCTCGTGATTTCTCTCATCAGATTGTGTTTTTTACATTTTCTTTACAACAACAAATCTGTTCAGGAGACTTTATGAGTAATGACTTACACTAATTTATTTTAGAAGATAGAAGAGCACAAAGCAGGATAAGAGAAGAAGGAATTCCAAATCTTTTTTTGTTGTTGTTGTTATGGCTTTCACCTGACAAAGTCATGACTTAATAGTTGTAATTTTGCATGCTTAATGTCACATTTTTACAACATTCTGATTTACAGGGATAAAAATTTGGGTTTGTGCTGCCCACAGTGCATGATCTTTGAAAGTTCTCTTTGTACTTTCTCAATCTATTAATATCAAGATACTAAAAGGCATGATGTGCATGTCCAATGCCAATACACAAAATAGATTTAAAACAACATTGTGACTAGAAATTTTCACATTTTTTTCTCCTCTTGCTTATAAATATTTTCCTGAAGCTAGTAGAGCTGCTTCAGCATCATTTTTCAGCCCAACCTGGAAGCAAAGGTTGCTTGTGTTATGAGGTAGCCTGGCCTTGACCTGCAATTTCTTTCTGATTCATCATCTTCTGACCACATTGGTGGAATATAGAGGGGGTTTGACACTGCAAAGAAGATGATCATATCTTACACGAACTGGCTGCAAGTTTTCATCTCTTTGAAACTGCTTCATCAGCCACAAGTTCAAACACTGATCAGACAAGAGATAAACTGCTGAAACTATTTTAGAGTTGAATGGTCTTGCAGCAATGAGGAAAGGTTTAAAGCAAGAGACCTAAGAGAAAATTTGTAATGTGAGACCCCAGCTAGAAGAAGGCTGATTAGGTTGGGATTAATGTTTGCGATGACACATCTGAGGAAGTTGTCTCTGTGGTGTTAAAAATCCCTAAAGATCAGTTCTTACAACTGCTGTGGGCTCCTGAGGGACAGCATTCAAGGGCCATCAGGAGAATTAACATTAACCCCTGTGAAAGGCTGCTTGTTTGCAATCGTTTAGTGATTTAGGAAGCTGATGTTTGAAACAAAGGGTAGAAGTGATGCCTGACAATTCAGCTGCAGGGAAACAAAATTGATTTGCAACAGAAATACAGCATTGCAATACTGCATATGTAGTATTATGTACATTCGTGACTTTACATTTTATTTACATATGTAGTTATATTCTTGAATTGGATTTATGGGCCAAAGAAAAAGCTGGGAAGTATCTGTCCTCCTCGTCCTTTGGTCACAGTCCCAGCTGTTAACTTTTGTATGTATTTCAAGCCTTTCTGGTATAAAAATTGGCTGTTAAAGTAAAACTTAATAAATGGAAAAGAAACTGGTAGTGTTGTATGGTAGGGATATGATCAGAAGAATCGAAAGAAAAAAGTACATTATTCTCTTCTCATTATCAAGTGTAAACACAGAGTAATTTCATTTCAAAGTTAGGGAACAGTAAAAGTGCAGAAGAAAGAGATAAGAGAGGCATTTCGTATTGCTTTATTACAATGTACTGGGTTTTAGGCATTGTTTCAAAGAAAAAAAGTTATGGTAATCTTAAATATAAAGGTTAATGCTGTATTTTCTTGTTCAAACCAAAATCATTATGCAATATTGTTCTTTTATTCCAATTAAGACTAGTTTTGATTTGCAGCCTTCTGGAATAGTTGAAAACTTATCTGATATGAGGCTGGTGGATCAGCTGTAAGCTTACTTACCTGAATAAAGTTTTCTTTTGAAAAACTTGCCCAGTGATTTTAGTACTACTATCACTAATTTTAGTGTGTATGAAGAAGACTCATATAATAAAGAATATGAAATTTCAAGAAATGACACCCACTCTGGGTTCAGCAGCACTGCTGAAGTTTAGCAGGAGCTTTGCCTAAACCATAATATAGTCATGATTGGAGAAATTAAGAAGCTTTGGTCCATGAACATGGCTACAGTCAGTGATATGCCAGTGTACATCACATGACTGATATGCCAGTGGCTGATTTTGTGTGTTGTCTTCTAAGTTGGGAGACTGTGTTAGTTAACTGCTTTTTATTTCTCTTTTAATTGACCTTTTTTTTTTTTTTTTTGAGATAACATTTTTTAAAACTCGCAGAGATTAGGTAGCAGAGAGGTATGAGGAGGTTTAGGTATTTTTTAGATTTCAGCTTATGATATGGCTTATTGATATGTCAAAACCCTAGCAAGTGCCTGCTCTCTAGGTGATTTAGTACTCTGGCCACAAAATTCTATCTCCTGCAATGAGGAAAGCTTTAGTTTAGAATTGCATCTCTTCTTGTCTCCTTCAGTGTGTTTCATTCACTCTCACCTCCAAAAAAGAGGAAAAAGGAGAAATTTTGTATATGGGCTAAGCTGATTCATCCCAAGGGGGAATAGAAGACAGCACTAGCTTTTTAAGCAATGCTGTGAAAGGAAAGGTTGTTCTTTTCTTATATTTCTCATATTCAGTAAAAGAGAGTGACAAGCTTTCTTAGGTGTGAAGACATATATAAACACTAGCATAAGCTGGATAGACTTACTGCATAGAAATCCTGTAGCAAAATGGGTGTACTTTGAATTTTAAGAGTATCGCTTTGCTAAATCATGCACTACTTTCCTGCTAACTAAACATCAGGCAGAAATACTGGTGCTCAGCTTTTATTCTTTCCAAACTTTATAGTCAAGCCTTCATCTCCTTGAACTCTCAGTGTCCTGATCCTCACTCCACTGATATCAACAGACAAATTACAGTAATTGAAGTAGAGTTTGGCTGGATACTTAGTCCTGCGCTGAGGAGTGCCCGACCCACAGCCGGGTTCTGTGAGCTCCTGCCCCCTCTAGTGTCACAACTCGGCTCCTCTTCCTCTAACGCCTCCAAGCAAGGTATGGCAAATAGAGCAGGTCTTGGTATTTCATTAAACCCAAATTGTGCCCTTCAGAAGGTCACAGCCCCCAGTGATTCCTAGGTTTCCTCAGTTCTTTTGTGTAAGGGTAGTATTCGGTTGTTACTGTCAAAATTTACTCCTCTAATTACATACCATCAGCGCCAATTTTACCATCACCGTCCTTATCTCCAGCAGCCAGAAGAGCCTTCGTTTCTTTGTCTGATAGATCTCTTCCTTCTGGGGTAAACCCCTTCAGCACAAACCTAAGGAGGAGGCATAGAAAAAAATGAAGGTTGGTTTGAGATTTTTTTTGTTTGTTTTTTTTTTGTTTGGGTTTGTTTTTTTTCCCTGCAGAACAATTACACCTCATATTTATTTGTACTCTGATTTGAGACACAAGTTGGAATCCAGCATTATGTCTTCTGGTATTGACCTTCTTTAACATTCAAAAGCACTTTACTCTGAAACTGCATTTGACTGAAGAACTACCTGTAAGGTATTGACCATTCGTGTATTTCAGGGATCCTACAATCCAAGTGACAACACTCCAACACCCTTTAGATCATGTGCTTAGCAAAATCTGGCATAGCACACAAATACTAGTCAACAGTTTGAGCTGTGTGTTACTACCTAGAGTCTTGTAAAACTAACCCACAGAAAATTAGACTCTTAAGGCGGGGATATTTGAGAAAGGATGTAACTTTACTTACTTCAATTCTTCCTCTTCAATGAAGCCACTCTGATCTTTATCAAGAATATGGAAAACCTTCTTCACATCTTCTGGGCTCTTCTTTTTCAATCCTACCATCTCGAAAAACTTTTTGTAGTTAAAAGATTCAGCCGCTATAAGAGATGAAAAACCAGAGAACTGCTTAGAAAAGTCATTGAAACACACACACCAACACATACCCATGCTGCTGTTTTTCCTGCCCTGGGAGGAACAGTGGAGCCCAGCTGTGGTAGGAGCTGGGTTACTCGCTGTAATCGTCCATGCTTCACAGGTGCTAATGGAAATAAACAAAGGGGCAGAGGGGCAATGTCTCTGCTTTGCAGATGAAGATCTGAGCTACAGAAGGATGAGACTTGCCCAAGGTCACACAAGAAGTCTGTGATAGACTTGGGAGCTTTGGGAGCTGGGGTCTAATGTGCTTGGTCTCATTTCAGTGGCCTGAACAATTTTTTTTTTTATTTTTTTTTTTTTTAATTTTTGCTAAGTTTTACACTAGAACAGACATCTGAGAGTGGACTCTATTAGATATCTGTCACTTTTTGACATTTCAACCCCGGGAAAAAAAAAAAAAAAACAGAAATGCTCTTGCTCAAGCATTGGCGAGAAGTGTTTCAGAGCGTTTCACTGTTTGTTTTTTTTTCCCGGAGACTTACTAGAAATCAGTGTTACATTTCAACCGCTAAAGGAATGTGCAATCGTGGTGTGTGAGCTCAGACACTGCAAGGGAGTGCTGCACGGCGCGCTGCCTGCAAGACCTTGTGAGGAGCTGTCTCCGGGGAGGAAAAAAACAAACAACCCAGAGCCCTTGAAATCGGAGCCGAGTTTACCTGCTCCACCTCCATTGTCCTTTAAGTGCACCCGCTTTTGTCCCACCCAGGTAGCCTAACAACTGTGATGTAGATTGGAAATACCATACAGTGACCTCCAAAACGTGCGTTGGACTTTTTTTTTTTTTTTCCTTCCCCATGCATTCTTGTTCCCGCCGCATTAAATTTTCCCATTACATAAAATTAAAGAGGCTCAGTCTTCCGTGATCTGCCTGAGATCTTCCTGATCTGTCATTAGTTGCTGGTAATTGCATCTGCTCCGGGACCTGGAGATGGCCGTAGAACAATGGAAGCTAATGAGTAAAACAGCTGCTGGATCCAGCAAATCAATTTGTCGCTCCCTCTGACTCTCCGGCTTCTGAGCTGAGCCGGGCTCAGCGGGTCTTGCGCTTCTGTCTGTTCGGGAAGGTCATCGCACAGAGCAGGACAGACAGAGGCGGCTCCCCGGGATGGTGCGGTCAGCCAGGTAGTTTGGGGGAGGGGGGGATAACGTGCATCCCGGAGCACGATTTCTGGCTTTCTTTGAGAGCAGCCTTAACTACCTGAATCTCTGTAAACACGAAGAGGGTTTGCTGTCAGTTTTGAGGGTCGCGATGAATGAGAGGGGTAGGGAACATCTGATACCCGGAGGAGTCTGAGAGGGAAGCGTGGACCACTGCAGCCATTCGACCTGCAGGGAGCCCCTGCAGTCGAGCAGTGCACCCGCTTGCTCTACTGTTGCCTTCTGTCTATCCCGAAAAGCAAAGCCCACCCGGGGATTCTGCATAGGAAGTACAAGAGTGGTTTCTTATGTCCTTGAAACGGGAAACAGTAGTTCTGTAACATCTGAAACTAAATTTCAAGAATGAGTGGGAAGCTGCCGACATCCACTGCTGACTTCTCTATCCCACACCAAGATATAATGCAGCTTGGCTCGGCGAGGGGTTTGTTCCCTTTGAAAGTATCCTCTCAGTAGAAGCAAAGTCTGTCTGCAGTTACTGCTTACTTTCCTTTAAAATAAATATTTCACCTCTGTAATGTGCAGGACAACTTTGCTGAGGATGCAGCCTTGTACTTCATAAACCTGTCAGAGGCATTCATTGAACATCTGAAAACACATCCTCATTTGAAATTTTGTCTAGCTATTTCCTCTAATCTTCCCATAGCTAAAATAAATGCACAGCTATCCTAACCTGAGGAGATGAAAGGAAGAAAAGAGAGAAGGAAAAAAAAAGGAAAAAAACACTCACCTGAAAAGGCTCCCACAGCCTTCTTGATATCCTCAGCGCTGAGCAAGTCAGTCATAGCCATCCTGCAACTGTTTGAACAGGGAAGCAAGTGCGAAAAGATTAAAAAGTGCTTTTCTCATCATTTCTGCTCATATGACCAAAGCTGCAGTGCTGTGTGGGGATGGCACACCGGGAAAGGCTGGACCCGTGCCAGCTCTATAGCTCTGCGTGGATAAGTGCTGTGGGCTGTCCCTCTCCAGTTTGCAGAGCCCCACGTAGTCCACAGACACGAGGGCTCAGCTAAAGAAAGGGCACGGGGATGCCTTTGTGGGGACTGGGGTGGGGGAGGACGAGGGTGGGGGTCGCTCCCTGGGAGGCTGGAGCCTAAGGCTTACTGGAGCAGCGCCAGAGTCTGCTGTGATACCGGCTGGAGAAAGAGTTTTGCCAAGGTCAAGTCCTCGGGTGCAGTGGACAAACTAGTGGTGCAGAGCAGAGCCTTTTCCTTTAGTAAGTCAGGATGAGCTTTACCAGCTATATTCGGTGATGTGTAAGGAACTGCAGCATATGCCAAGCTTCAAGCTGCTCTTGAGGTCGGGAAGCAAATGTAATGTAGCTTTTGAACATTTGCCTTACCGTTCAACCACTTTGAAACATCTCCCCCTTCTTCCTTCCCCCTCCCCTTCACACACATATTCCTTTTAGACCTTGTTTCTTTCGGGCCAGTCCATATTAAGCATCATCCTCACTGAATTAATTATCACATCCCAGCGAATCCTACAGATCCCGTTTGTAATGCACAATATGCTGCAGAATCTTCCACGATAGGATATGGCAAAACGAGATGCGAGGTGACAACACAATCGTGAGGAGCTCCTGTGCGGTAGTGGGTTTCTCAGACAGGACCGGGAACTTCCCATTAGCGTCAAAAAAAGAAAGCGTTTAGGATTTGTAATGTGTTTTCTAGGGTTATTTTTTTTCTCCAACAATCTCTGCCCGTTTTTCACATGAAATAGGGCAAGTAGTCCAACTTGCTCTCAGAGTTTGGGCAGGAGCCATTACACTGAGGTAGCCAAGGTTAGGGCCCAGTAGTAGGGCAGATCTCTGCAGGAGTATTGGCAATGCTGCTCCAGGAGAGACGGGGGAGGACAGAGCGGTGGCAGCGAGATCCCCGGGCGCGATCGACGGGTACGGCCCGGTCCCGCTGCCACAGTCACACCCCTCCTCTGAATGGGGCCGCCGGAGAGCAGCCTCGAAAAGGGGGCGGCTGGTGCAGAACCTCGGGTTATGCTGTCAATAATTGCTCGATGCTTTTAAAAGTACGAGCGTCATCCTTTTTTTTTTCCCCCCCCCTTCTCTTTTTCTTTCCTAAAGGTCGTCTCTTCATTGTGGAATGGACTGTCGTTTTTCTCTGGTTGGAACTTCCCCCCTCCGGCCTCCTCTTTCCATGTATTTCCCGAGATGCAAGAGATGCTTAGTTTTCTCCAAGGACAAACAAGGAGATGGATGATGGAGCCGAGTCCCTCTCCCTAGGCTGAACCCATCCTTCCCTGCTTTACAGGGAAAGAGGAGCTGAGCGCTGGGATGCTGAACCAAGATAAACAGCAGCCCCACAGAAAAGCTCTGTGCACCTTCCCGCATGGGTCATTCTCAGTCAGCGGCCCCTGTTGTTCTGGAGCTGGGAGGTGGAAGGGTGCAGTAAAGACAGCATCTGGGTACTGGGGTCTCTTGCTTTAGAGGAGTTCAGGGTTAGAACCCTATTGTTAGTCCATTTTAAATGTAGGGTAAGTGCAGACCCATCAATATGCAGCTATTTGCCAGAGATCAATGTGCCATATCTTATGAAATTGACGTCCCTTTACCTATCCTTAACTGAGGAAAGAGAGGACAATCTCTTCTTGCTTCCAGTGCAGGCACCGCCAGCCCAGTGCGACATCGTCCTCTGCTTTCCCTGCTTTGCTGCGTGCAGCATCAGTGTGGTCTGAAGAGGAGTTGGCCTCAGTCTCCACAGGCTTTTCCCCTTTCTTATGAATCTTTTGCAAACCCCTTGTTGAGTCACAGCGCTTCCTTTTAGGCTCCTACAAACAGGAACACACCTGCCCACCCGCCAGTGAAGAAGCTCTCCCACTGGGTGTCTTGGTTTAATTTGAAT
>VZTT01077457.1:0-29762 GCA_013400855.1 Buphagus erythrorhynchus | reverse complement strand
GTGTCCCTGCTGCTGGCTGTCCCCAGCACCCCAGGGACTCACCTGTGCTGGGACAGGGTGCCTGCATCGCTCGGAGTGGGGAGAAGCAGCACAACCTGGTATTAGCATGTCCATCAGAAACAGTGGCACAGGATCTTTCCCCAGGGGTTGTCTGCCTATAAGCACTGCAAATCCATGCTCCAAAGCCTTCACTTCCCTAAAACAAGAGTTTTGCCTGAGCAGAGGATTGCCATAAACACTGAACAAGTACTGCAGGATCTGCCATTTTGGCAGCTCCTCGTTTTGTCTTTCCTGCTGCCTACACATGCTCAGGGGACACCTCCAGAGCCCAGCTTTTGCTGTGTTTGGCTGCTAGCTGCCAGCTTTCCAGGCTAAGATAGTATGTATTTTGGCTTAGGGACACATCACATGTAGCTTTACATCAGAAATGGTAGTTTGCCAATTTTACGTATAATTAACAGACCAGGAAAAACCCTAAACAATAGCTTCAAGTAGCCTCAAGCCAGCTTGTGGGTAGAATATTAAATACACTACATTTTTCAGAGTGTATAGAGAAAATTAAGTCTGTGGCTGGGGAGTGGCTCCAGACAACCTGAGGGGAGCTTTGAAAGGCTCATTAGCTTACGGTGCTGAGATCAAAACTTTGCATTCATTGGGATGTTGGAGCCTCAGGAGTAATTCCTGGGCTTTCACAATAGGCTCAGCCCGATAGCTCCTGTACTCACTTCACTTGAGAAAAAGAGAATATGGCAGCTGCCGATGTGAGGCTCATCAGTGGCTCATGACAGCCTGTCCTGCCCCCATGATTAATAGGGTAGTCATTCACATGAGATACTCTCTGGGGATCCAGGAGATTTGGGTTCGGTTGTCAGCTTTGCTATGGATTCTGTGGAGTCTGGCTTCTCTTGTTTGCAATCCCTTCTCTCTGCCTTGTCATGTCTCCTGTGTTATTGAATGTAATGACTTCAAAGAGGAAAGAAACTCCTCTGGCAAAGGAAGCTGTCAGATCTCGATGCCACTTGGAACTAAGAAACACTTGTGATATAATTCAGCAGACACTGAATTCAGTGTCAATTAGACAAGAAAAGACAGTATGGGATTCAAAGCAGAATAAGAACAGAATGCAAAATATAATAAGAAATAATAATAATTTATGTGCATGTGAAGTCACAGAAACACAGAAAAATAGAAGGGAAGATGCTCCAACAATCCCTTATCTCTTCTCTGGTCTCTAAAAATTTCACTCTAAAAACACCCACAGTTATCTGTGCAGCCTCCTCTCAAAGATGTCCACTCCCTCCATCCACACCACATTTCCATGCCTTGCTTCTGAAAATGGCAAAACATGGCATTCAGTGCCTGGCTAAAATGAAGCCACCTGCCCTCCCCCACAAAGCCTGCCATTTATCCCAAGGGGAAGATAACTTTATTTCTGACAATTCTATGCTGAGCGCTATTTATTTCCTTGCTAATGATTTTTTTTTAAATTGAGACTATTAAAATTAACTACTACCTGGTTACCTGGTTGCAGTAAAGACTGATTTAAAAAATATGCAATAAATGTAAATATTTTGCCAACAGTTGCAACATTGTTGAGCAGTGAAGCAAGGTGTTCCCTGGTCTTCTTCTTTCTACCAGTGTTTCTATCAAAGGGATTCCTCTTCCTCTAGATGTCACCTGGTAGCTACTGCTTGATGTGTGCTGTGATTTTCTTTGCTGTGTCCTCTGCAAGGACCTGCATGTCCCTAGCCCGGGTGTTCTGTCAGCTGTGTCAGCTTGTCAGACAAATGTGCTACTTCTCTGCATGAGTTCTGGGTCCTGAACATTGCAGGACACCGCCAGCTGCAAAGCCACCACAGTCCTGCTCCCTTGCTCCTGGTTTGTTCCTGCCTCTCTCTTGCCTCACCCTTGCCTTTCTTTTCCATACATTATACTTAATTCACATGATACAGTTTCCACAACTTTTGTTTTCCTGTAGCTCCCGAAGCCACTGTTTTAGCCAGGCTAGCCACCAGCCTAATTAAGATGTTCATCCTTGCACTTTTACCATGGCTTTCCAGAGAAAATGTCATCTCTACTTGGCCTCTTGCCTTTCTTCTGTCCCCTGGAACATCTCAAGCAGTAATTTTCTCAATTCTTTTTGTCATCAGATATCCAATCTCTGTTAGAGAAGTTCTGTGCAGGTCTTTTTCATTCCTATTCCCATAAAAAAAGAGAAAATCCAGACAAACAGTTAAAAATGTAGATCTTTTCCTTGTCTCCGTGGAGGATTGTGTACAGACTGGGGAAATTTTCAGCCTGAGTCTTAGGGATGAACAAAAGAAAAAATAAATATAAATTCAATAAATAATATAATGAAGCTTTTCAAACCTTCTGGCAGAACTTAATAAATCTGAGTTACTTAGACACATGTTTATCATACAACTATTTCTAGGAACATGGTATACATCAAAGAGTGTAAAATTTGCTTGCATTCTTGTGCAGACATATTATAAGGTGTGAGAAGAATGTCCTAGTCAACAACTGTGCTTTTATTTCAAAAGCTGGAATATATTATAATATAAATAAAAGAAAGGCCAGTAAGTAAAGACATTTCGGAAGGAACATAAACAGCTAATCCAAAAGTTAGAATTTTCATTGCAGAGGAAATTTTACTTCTTTGAGGTTTTTGTGGTTTTTTTTTATTTTTTTCATTCCAGAATGAGTATTACAAATGAATCTTAATTGTGAAAAAATGCAAGATGGTTAAAACATCTTGAAACTTCTTATACTAACAAAAATGAAGACTTTGATTGAAATAAGCTTTTGGGAATAGGTTATAGCTCATAATACAAAGAAAAAGACATGATGTCCAAATAGAAAAATGTTCAGTGTTATGAAAATTATATCTCCATTTTTCTTCTTCTGTTGATTTTATTAATTGAAGGCCAAAAGTATTCTCAAGACAATTAACTACAGTCAATGTTTTGGAAGTAAAATTTTTCCATGGGAAGACTTCCAGCCAGGTCTCTATTTCAGTTCTGTAGAACACATAATTGATTTTTCCATCTAGTTCTACTCTATTTGATGCATTCAGATCTGTATTAAACTCGTTGTTTATTGTGGGTGACATGTTTTATTAATTTAACGGACAACTTATTTTTTCCAGTTTTTTCAGTGCAGCTTTGCAGTTCCTATCCACAACCTGAGTTCCAAATCGTTGTGCTCTCATTCTTGCTCTTGCACTGTGACATGACTTATCTGGTGCTTGTAGCTGCGAGTCTGCTGGGGGGACAGCTGGCATGTGGACAGCTGATCTGGGCTGTGGGAACATGGACCTCATGTTCCCACATGTTCATGTTCATGTTCAGCCTCAGGACACTCCATCGTGGCCAGTGTGTGCTCCAGCCTCCAGCCCCTCTTGGTGACTGCCCGTGAAAGGCAGCAAGGTCCATCTGCAAACCCCAAGGGGGAATTCAGCCCTGAGGGCCAAACACCTAAAAGCAGTGTTCTCTACAGGTGAGGGTGTCTGCTATCCTCCTCCTGTCAGTGGTGATCTAGTCGGTGGAAGGAGCTGGAGAGCCTTTGGTGATCATATCTGGATATCTGAAATGACTGTTGACCCATCTGGTGTATCAGCCTGATCACCAAGGGCCATAGAGGGCCTTGGACACCCAGAACACCTGTGGGCACAAGTGCCCTGATCTCAGATCTGCATCCTGTCTCTAGTTGCTTAATTAAGTGGTGTCCAGGAATCATGGATCTCTTGCTTTACTGCAAAGTCTTGTTTTATTCTTGTTTTACTACTTTCCTCTTGCACACAATGCAATGGCCCAAAGAACTTAGTAACAGGAGCAAACCCCCTTTTCCCATTCCCCTACTGGATGTGCAAACCTAGATCAGCGCTGCAGAGCCACTGTGGTGTGCTGGTTTATCACAGTAATTCCCATAAAGGTACAAATTGGAACTGGAGACTGAAGCGCTAAAGCTCAAGGTAAGATACAGGAAGTCCCAAGCTTTCAATGCTGTATTAAAAATGATATTTTCAGCCTTTTAAGGCTTAAGAATAATCTTCTTTCCTCATATCATTTCCCTATTTCAGAAAGATAGAAAGTACAGCACGTAAGGGAACCTGGGTTGCTGCAGGCATGGAAGTACCATCAGCCATTAAATAGAGGACACAGCAGTATCTGTGCAGCAGAAGCTGCAAGAGGAATGAATAATCTGTTTCTTACTTCTTGTCCTTGTTGGTTTGACTTTCTCTACCCTTACTGTGCTCTGCACCAGCAGTGTGAAGGAAATGGCACCATCAAAATACCAAAATTCACATGGGCACAAGTTATTCATTAGGTATTTTCCACTGGCTCTTCAGAATTTTTAAGGGGCACTGGCTGAGCACAGTTTTGATCTTTCTCTAGTCTGAAGATGGACACAGGAAAATTACTGAGCAATCTACAGCTGGAACCAGCAACAAGACAAGGGGAATATTTTCTTCCACTGCCATTGTTGAACTCATGTGTGAACAGTCTGTCCTAGCAGCTTGAGAGTTCTTCTAGACAAATCACTGCTAGTTGTATAATTCTTGACAAAAAAGTCTCACTACACACCTGTCTGACCCAGCTACAGGCCTGATCAGGAAACCTTAGTGAGCATTTCTTCAGCATCTTTCACATCACACGTACCTCTCCTACTGCTGAAATATAAAATAAAAATAAACATGGGGTTTCAAGGAGTACAGCATGTGAGTGTTCTTTTGGATAACAATTTGGTTCCAGTTAGAAGTCAATGTACCCTCTAATGTTCCCCAAATGATGTTGATATTTTTAAACTAATACCTCCATGAGGGAAATCCTTACAGAAAATTTTCCTTTACTTTTTTAGTTGCTCAGGAATTATGAGAAAAAGGGATCCCAGGACATCCACTACAAGCTGTCTGCATGGCATTTAACTGAATGTTTGGTTATCTGAACAAACCTTTTTTCTCAATTATTTTAAACTTTAAGCAACTGTCTCAGCTGCTTATTCACCAACAGCATCATTATTATTTTCATGTCACTCAGCTGTAACAATGAATGAGGGACAAATTGTTTTATTACTTTATCAGAAAGCATGGTTATAGTGCACCTAAAATCTGATGACTGTTACTGTGTAGATTTGACTACAGAGGAAGAGGCAGGCAAGACAGCTGACAGCTTTCTTGCACACACAACTTGTTGAACAATTCCCACATGAGCTTTGCTTGTTCCCAGCCAGTCTATGTTCCATCCTTTGATGGAAATGCCCAAGACTAAGACATTGCAATTCATTATACACTTTTGACTCTGTATAACATGTAAATACAGCGCCAGTAAGAGTCTTCAAGACATATCAGAAAGGAATCTGCTCATCAGCTTCTTGCTGTGAATGCAAAAACAAGTAATTAAAAGACTGTACCCCCAGGGCAGATGGTGCACAAAGAAGATTGGAAAGGAAAATCTGCTTTGGTTACTGAAGAAGAAAGAGACAGATGACACTTCTGATACTGTGCATGTACCAGCCACATTCATCATCACAGAAGGAAATCAAGGAATGGGTACACAGTGGTGATGGAAACCTGATGTTCCCAAATGAAGTAAATCCAAATGAACTTGTAAACAGCAGGGAATTGTACATTTTTAATGCTGCTACACTGTAAGACATAAAATAAGTGACACATTACTGTAGAAGCTCTCATCTTTATTCTTGTGCCAATTTATGCTCATCCTGTTCTTTCAGACATGCTTGGTTTTACTTTGTTAGGCTTATCAGTGGCCTATATTATTATTCAAGGTCTGCAAAGTGGCATCTTTATGTATATTCTTGGCATTCCTTTTGTGGAAGGAAGAATGCTAGATTTTCCTGGTTTAGAAAAGGAAATATTTAAAAGGGAAAATGAAGCACAGCTTCCACTCTATCTGAGAAAAAGGATTGTTCTGCAAATCATGTTTGTACTTTCTGTGTACAGAAGCAGCTTTTCCATCTCACAAAACACAAGAAAAGCTGTTTTGCTAACAAGAGGTACCACCCAGCACCTTCTGGAACTAAACAAGCCCACCACCATGCAGACGGGACAGGAAAAGGGTATATATCTTTTTGACCGGTTCAGCACTGGCTGTGTATCATTGCCCAGTAAGCAAAATTGCTGAGTGGGAAGTGGAAAGTGTGTGTGTGGGCCATACCTACACACTAAGGAGGGATTCTTTGCACTATCTGGATGTGCTCCCATGTACTGTCAAGTGCATGTCTGGAGTGCATTCCCATTTGTTCGAAAGAATATGCAGTTCACATCCTCCAAAACCTCTCTCTCATCATAAAACATGACACATTTTGCTTTGAAAGTCTCATCCTGGTCTGCACTAAGTTGTTAATGGAGACAGAGACAGTTCAGGGGTCCCTCACTGGCACAGCAGAGACACTCATCTGAAGGGAACAGTGAAAACCAACTTTACTACCTATATGACAATACTTCCACAATCTCACTGTTATAATACTGATGGCATAATTGTCCAGCTTTAATGATGATTGCCTCCAGATCCATGAAGTCTGGCTCTTTTTATTTCCTTGAGCCCCACAAACCAACTGTGACTGCAGAGAATAAAAATTAAGGTTATTTTATGTTCTATATCCATGTAAGGGCATTTGTCATGAGGTCTCCCCTTGCAGAAACCAAGGGGATAATGGCACAGACCCTGAGCAGAGCCAGCTGCCTGCCCCACCACCACCTTGAGGCCCACCCACTCCCCTGTAGTGTCAAGCCTTGCCAGTTGAGACCAGGCAGAGCAAGCACTCAGACGGTGACTGATTAAATAGAGGTGATGGAGTAGCCAAGGAGGCTGCCAAAATGCCTCATGATTAATCAAAATGTTAAAAAAATTCAGGGAATCTGAGTACTGCAAAACCTCACTCTGTTTTTCATCTCCTGCGAAGGTAAACACATGAGCCTGCTCTGCACCATAAGTTAATCATCCTGGGAGACCCTGGAGCCAGCAATCCTTGTAGCCATTCCCAAGGCAGACCTCTGTCTCTTTTCTAGTGCACTCTCTTCCTAGACCCTCCTGGGGCACATCCCCCAGCTTGGCCCCTTGCCCCCTCCCCTCCTGGCCATCCCCCACCACCTCCATCAGCAGTGGCTCTCGGGGTTCCCTCCAAGAGCTGCCCTGGGAGGTGTCCCCTATGGAAAAGTGCCCCCCATTGCACAGGGGCAACAGATACACAAACACCCAGTGGCTGAGAACGAGGAGTATTGGAAGCACAGAGAGTATCTCAGGTAGGGGAGATAATCTCTTTGGCTACTGAAATGAGAGCAGTTGAGTTTGGTCAATTTGCAATACAGTAGTTTAGGTGAAATCCAGCTCTTTTCATTCCAAGATTCCTCCATGCTCTTTCCCTTCTCTCAAGTGAAGAATCTTGAAGTATTCCTCCCTCTGTCCCCTGAAATGCTCCCTGATGACTCCAACTATCCTGGAACAGGGCAGATGACTGCTCTGCTATTTATTCCAAGACATTAAGACCAGAGACCCAGCAGCCAGCATACCTCAAACACAGGCAAAGGGCAGGCAGGAGCTGCCCTTAAATTAGGAACATAAAAGTTATAATTTTGGATAGGAAGATGAGCTGGTAATACTAGTTTTATTTCCAGTGGGTTGACTGAAAGAGAATGCAAAGTCAGGACACTTTGCCTGGGGTCTTCTTGCACCCCTGACTGTCCCCCAGAGTACTTCAGGAAGCCTGTGCCATGCTGAGCAGTTTGTTAATGACTATAAACTGCTTCATTTTATGTACACCTGACTTGTAATTTGCTGACTCTGCATGTTTACTTTTTTTCCTGCCCAGCAACATCTGTCACAGGATGCTGGAAGCAGCTGGGAAAGCAGCAGGAATGCCAGCCTCCACCCAGGGCCAGCATCCTGTGGGGCTCATTTCTGCCCACACTGGCTGAAGTACCCTGTGCTGCAGTGCAGGAAGACATGGAACAGTCTCTGGCACATATGAGCTGCGATTTCTGCTTACAGACTGAATAAGCAAGCACCAAGACAGAATATGTCATTTTTCTTGTAATAATTTAATTTTACATGTCAATGCTTTGAAACTTAAAACAAACATAGAGGGAGGTAATTTTCTGCATGGCAGGAGATGTTGTAAAATATTTGGGCTTGGGTTTGTGAGTAAATGGCATATGCTGTTCTGTGAGACCACAGACATCGACACATGCTTGCAAGTTGCTGCTCTGTCTGGGCCCAGAAATGTGAGGGGCAGAATTGTGTTGCTCTGGCATCACAGCCATTTCTGTCCTTTTCTTTTGATCTCCTGTTTGCTCAGTTTCCCCTGACACTTTTCAGCTACGCTGTTTGTGACCACACTGCTCGGGGTGCATCTTCTCCCTACAGAAACAGAAAAATGGAATAAAATGAAAATGCATTTTTGTCAAAGTTTTGCTAATTTGTAGAGGGAGACAGACAGGAAATTTGTATGTTGGTCCTCACTGACACTGCGAATAATGTAAACTCCTTATTTCCTCCACAGCTGGCTAGAAGTTGACTTCTTCCACACAATGAAGGGAAATGTAATTTTCTGTTTGTTGTATTGTTGGAAGTTTTAGTTTTTACAGCTGCTATTTGACTCCCTCTACTTTTTATAATAGGCTCTTTTTTCTCCTCCTGTGCAGGTTGCCTCCCTAAAAATAAACCTTTGGAGGTTCTGCATCATGATCCCAGGCTCTCAGATCCATGCTTGCAGTGGGGCTTGCATCTGGAAAGAGCAGATGAATCATCATTCTGGGGTGCACCTCATGCCCCAGCTCTCCTCCTGTCACTTCCCAGTGCAGGCAACCCTGAGGGACTCCTCTGAAAGATGATTGAAAACAATAACATCAGTAATAGCTGATCTGGATGTGCCTCAAATATTTGCTCCGTGATATAAATGCTTGTGGTTATCCCACAAATCATCCTTTGGACAAATGTTTTGAATTATCTGTTTCCAGGAACGGGCTCTGGTGAATGGTTTGGAACAACTTTCCCAAACATGTTTGCTACCTCGAGCCACACAGATATCTCTGCCACACAGGTATCCCCTGCCCTGCAAGCCTGGCTGGGCTGCAGCACAGCCTCTGATGGCACCCCATGGGATGGGCAATGTTCAGGTCTTGACAGTCTCCCAGGTCCGTTCCTGTGTTTTCCTCTGGATGCAGCAGTATCTTATTATCGAATCTCTCCATATGAGAAAGTTCCCACACAGTGGAATTTGATCTGGCCCTCGTAAGGATCTCACCTTTGTTCCAGTCTGCAGACAGGCAGCCCTAGCTAACAAAGTCCTTAGTGCCTTACAGTACTAACCCTGGCTAATAAAACAGGGGGAATTATTTAATCACAATAAGGCTGCTGTGTAGACACAAAGGCAAGATTAATAAACCATTGTCGAGCCCAGGCTAAGTCAATGAAGTGGAACTGATTGGAAGCCAGGACAGCAGCCAGGTAATGATTAATCTGTATGTGTGATACTGAGTTTAAAGACCAGCTGTCACTTGAAACCAGTGCAGATGCATGGGGTGTCTGGGAGGGCACCACAGACTGTTACCTTACACCCTGCATGGAAAGCAGGAAGAGCTGCATTCTTTGTGATTAACCCAGCTTGAACTTTGAAATCTGAGACGCAAATATTTACAAGAAAATTACAACTAAGAAAAAGTTTTAGTGTTCAAAAGGTTCCTTAGTTCTACAGTGTGGAACAAGCTCCCTACGGGGCTTGGGACAAGTCCCTTCACCTCCTGGGACTTCACTTTCCCATATTCAAAGCACAGTTCTTCCCCAAATGTATTTCCTTTGCATATCTTATTTCCAGGGCAAATCGGTACTCACATTTTACAAGGAAAAAACAAAAAAAGAGAGAACTAAGAAATACCAAAGCTTAAAAGGCTGAGAGAGTTTTCCTTGATTTCAAAGAGAACAGCTGGCCAGAGTAGTCGCAAACATTTCCAAGCTCAAAAGAAATCTTCTCCTAAATGCTAGTAGTGCTTTGTTACCCAGTCCACACAACCATTATAGGAGAAGACACCAGTTTCCAGGAGTCACAGCTTCACAGCTCTAAACTTCATATGTGGGGAAAGACAGTCTTACATTCTGAGGGTTTTAACAGAGCTGTTTTCCCTGGGATTGGCTGGCTGGTGAAATAATCCCCTTTCCTCAGCCCAGGGAATCACCAGGGTCTCCAGAGGGCAGGGAGGGTGAGGGATGTGAGGTGATGACCCAAAGGTGCAGCATTCCCAGCCGTGGGGAAAGGCCCAGTGAGGGCACCCACAGGGTGATCCCACCCTGCACACACAAGCACTGACAGAGCAGATGACTTACTTTACCCTTGTGAAAGTGTTTTAACTTACGGATAAAATATTGTTTTACCCTCTGCCCTGCTGCTCAGTGTAACTCCAGTGTTAGCTTTCATAGCTATAACAAACCTCCTAAGCAAACTGCTTTTAAGCTCTGCTTCCAAATCAGGCTGGATAAGGAGCAAGCAAGCTCAGTTTGGTGCAGTGGCCAATTCATTGCCCCTTCCTCTGCCTCTGCTCCCCTGACCCTTGAGAGAGATAGGACTTAATGCTTCCTTTTTACAGCTTCCCCTGAACTGAGTGGATATTAGTCCCACATTTGCTTGGATACTTTAACTGCTTGGAGCCAGGACAAAGCCTCTGGAATGTTTAAATCTATGGGGTCTGGGTAGAACTCTTCCCTGGAGGAGGACAAATGCAGCCTTGCTGTGACTGCAGGAGGTGTTCCCAGCTGTGTCACCTGTGTGACAAACAAGGCTGAAGAAGTTGCTTTTGCAAGGTGGCAGTGGCTGGTCAGACTCCAGGGTGGGGGCAATTCTCCCCACAATCCCTCCAAAGTGCACAGCTCTAGTGGCAAGCAAAGCTGTCAGGAGGGGAGGAAGGGAAGGGAGATGATGGAAACTTCCCAGGGCAGAGTTATTAAAGAGCCTGAACATCCAAGTACAAGTAAACTTAGCAATAAGGGCCCTGTTTTGTCTCATGACAGCACCTTCAAAAACATCTCAAACATTTGTTTTTCTTTGTGCAGCCTCACATGCCACCACCCAGCACCAACAAATAGAAGCTCCTCACTTTTTAAGCACAGCCTTATGAGGAAATATTGTCACAATGAGCCGCAGCTCAAGCCTGGCGTGAAGATAAAAATGAGCACAGGAATAGCAGCTGAGTGAGAGTGCAGAAAACTGCAAGGAGAAGCAAGACAGGAGCAATTGCAATGGCTCCCAGGAGCCCCAGGGGAAGAATAGGCTTTCAGATACTAGAAAATTAAGGAGATCTCTTAGGAAGAACTTGTGAAGTTTGTAAAAGCTGTTTCATGACTCTTTAGACAGAGATGACCATCAAAAATGAGCAGGTACCCTTTTTTATACTGCTGCAGCAGCACCTTCCCCAGAAACTGTGCCCGAACAGGGTCTGTCTGGTGGGGCAGAAGCTTTGCAGAGCTCACATGAAACGTGGAGCCAGCAAGCCTGACCCTTGGATTAGGATCTGCTCTGCTTGAACAGGCCTGACTGGAGAACAGGTGCTCAGCATGCTCCAAAGTTCACATCTACTGGAAGAAATCCCAAGCCACTACTAGTTTTGCACACCCTGGCGTCAAGTCTCAGGCTTCTCAGGAGACTCTAATGCTAAGGACAGCAACATAGGCTGAGAGAAGCAGCTGATGAGCACCTCACATAGACCCAAAGCCATGGACTGAGCTTAAGGGCAGAAGATCAAACTACCTGCAAATTAGGTATTTAGCCAGTAAAATTTTGCCTAGTTACTTTTTGCTGGAGTCTATAACCATGAATTAGACAAAGACACACAAATCCTCATGGACTAGAGCTACTAATTGCTACTAACAAAAAAATCAAGAATCACCTTTGTAACATCCACATGCAATTCCTCAGTCAAAATCTCCCTGCAGGGTAACCAGGCAATGTCATCTTCATGTAGGGAAAAGGAGCTTCACTGTATGCCCAAATTAGGCCCCAGGTATATAAACAGGGAAAATGGGAAATTCTTTGCATATTTGACATCCTGTCCTTTCAACTCTAACAAGGTGTCCCCCACCCCTGTGTCGTGATGTGCATCCCTTCAAACGTCCCCCTAGAAGTGCAGAGAAAGGAATTGTATTGCTCTCATCCTAACAGAGATGAGTCAGAAAAGAACTTCCATATTCATCTCCAATGGGCATCCATGGCACCCTAGTAGGTCTAAGTCTTCCTTAAGGCCCTATTTCACTCCATCCTGATGTTGAGCTCCTGCTAAGGCCCTGTGAGCTGCCACAGCAGTCATGGCCTCAGTCCTTGTCAGAACCACTGCTCACCAAGACCATGCAACCCTGCCTGGGACAGTCACCAACACTTATCTCCATTTCCATTTGCAAAGAGCAGCTGGTTCGAAGGGAGGGGAGCTGAACCCTCCATGCTGCCAGCAGGACCATCCATCAGCTGGGAGGGTCACAGTCTCATATCTGCACAGGAGCAGGGGGTTTGTCCTGTGCCTGGCCACCAACAGGGACATTCCTGGAGACTTCCCCATGCCCTGGGCCTCTTGTGGTTGCAGACTTGGCAGCTGGCACAAGCTGGCCCCAACACACAACTTTCCCTAAATATTATGTTTTTCAGGGTGTTGATTTTAGCTGTTATATTTGGCAGGTTTCCTTCATTGCCTTTAGCAGTGATGACTTACTGATAGGAGGGAAAATTTGAGGACATTAGTGGATTATTCCAGCAGCCCTACTTTGTCTCCTACACACACATGCCACTCCCTTACTACCAAGCCCTGAAGTAGGAATGGTACTCAGGGCAGTGTATATCTGTATTTTTCTCCTTACAGAATATTTCCAGGAGCAGACTCTATGGTTTGGTTTGTTTTGATATCATTCACCAACTTCTTGGTAGGATAAGATGTGGGGTAGATCAAGAGCTTCAGACTTCCCTGATGGAAGACAGGTACGGGGTTTTGTCCTTCTTAAAACTGCAGGCTGGCATTTCAAAACTTCCTCTTAGATGCCAAAAAAGTAGCTACAGGCTCATCAGAGCATAGATCCTGTGGGCTGTCCATGTGTAAGGATCTTGATGGACAGATGTTCCTTGCCAGTTTCTGAAAAACTTAATCTTATTTCTATCGCTACTTTTGAATGTTTCACCCACACAAATACATGATCAGAAGAAAGAGGAAATGGGAGGTGGAGGGAGGTGGGAAGAGGAGAGAGAAGATTAATTTATTCCTCCTAACACAATTCTTTGATCTCTGAATATGGGTTGTTACCTCAACATGAGCATTTGGGTTGAAGGTTTACAGGAAAGTCATGTAAAACCCTTCCCCTGTTCTGAGAAAACGCTGCTTGAGTGGAAATAAAAACATAAATATTCAACTGGGACATAAGATGCTTACCAAGGCCACCCAGTGAGTTGGCTTTTATTCTGGACCAACTTTCTGCTCTGTATTTGTGAATGTCTTTCATCATGGGATCCTTGGCTCCAAGAGATACCACGACCTACCACTGCTACACTGATGGCAAATTAAGGCCTCCTGTGCTTCATGTGCTGAGTTGTGCTGTGCTCACCATACCAAACCTCTTCCAGAAACAGTCAGGAAGCACATCAGGGTGGAAAACATAGGGCAGGAAAGTTCTTTGGCAGGACAGATTCCTGAATACGGTGGATGGACTTCATCTCACTCAGCACAAGCTCCTGGAAATAACTGCTAGGGAATAAGTCCTTCCCATTTCTATTGTCACTAGAGCAAGTGAAGGAAAATGGAAGAAGTACCCAGGGTCTTCATGACCTGGGGCCTCCTGGAAGGTGAAATGAATTCCACTTTCCAGAGCTTTGCAGATTTTGGTCTCATTTGGTGATAGCAGGAATTCACTGGCACCCTTTGTCTCTCAGTTTGTTCTTCAAACCTGGACTTGCCTTTTGGGAGCTCCCAGTGTAGCCCAGGCTAACATCATCTGGGTTTTACTCTGAAAATCGGTGTCTGCATAAGAGGGCTAGTTATTCCTAATTCCTGGTGGTTTGAGACCAGCTGGCCCAGCTTTACAGGAGCAAGTGCTGAGTGCCCTCCCAGGATCACTGTGCATGCTCTCAGCTCAGCTGCAGAGACATGGAGCTCCCCAGTTTAGCTGCAGCTGCCTCCCAAACACCACCTGGGGATCCAGGAGAGGCAGGAGCACTTCTTGTGCTGCACACAATAGATGCAAGTTACAGGCCAATTTCTGTCTCCAGGAACTCACAGTCCATATTGAGACAAGACTGCAGTGAGAGGTGTCATGACAACTGGGGACAGAGAGAAAGGAGGCTGGGAAATGGAAACTTTGCTTCCATGCTGGCCTTTTAGCACACTGTCCTTTTGTTTAAAGCAAAGTTTCCTCTTTTCTGTAATGATCTCCCAGCACATCCCACTTCACTCCTGTTTATTTCTGTCAATATCTGGTGCTTATATTGCATTTCTAGATACATAATTCACCAGCTTCACATGTGGTTTAATAAGCAGTGGGTATCTTCACAGAGTACTTGCAAAGAGCATCTGACTGATTGCATTGCAGAAGGATGTCTGGAACCAGGGTTGTTTTCCCAGATCAACAAAAGCAGGACATATTTGAGACCATTTTTTTCTCCACTCCTTCTCATCACATGCATATTTTCAGGTCTCAAAGTCTGGACAAGCAGAACATCACAATGTCAACCAAGGGAAGATGTAAATCTCCTTAAGTAATTTTTAATGAAAAAAAATATTGAGTTTCTCTGAGTGCCATAGTTTCTGGGTGGCTGGCTTTAACTTTAGCAACCCACACTTAAAGGGAAATTTTACAGTCTTAATATATTCCAGATGCTCTCCTAGTCCCAGATGAAGGCTCTGTCGTCGTTTACTGCTAATATTTTTGTCAGCAGTAGAATTTTATTGTAATACCCCATCTTATTTGTAGTCACTATTAGTCATGAGAGAAACTTCCTCTACAAGTAATCCTTGGGTCACTCCTTGAGTGTCCTGTCTCACTCTATTTAATTAAAAACCATTAACTGCTTGTTGTGTCCAGGACCTGTCTATATAATGCATGTATACAATGACTTTTTACCTGATGAAAACCATTTGCTTCTAGTAGTTGGACTAAAAAAATAAAGTTATACTCTACAATAACAATAGCTGGCTTTATAACAGCTCTCTGGTGAAAGGAAAACAAGAGATCTGCTTTGAAAATAAACCTCCATGAACTTGGATCGACAACAAGGGACATGCAAGTTTACTGCAAAAGCAAGTAACATATTTCATGCTGTTAATCTTTGATCAGATTGTAGTTTCTCACAAGAAGAATAGTATTTAAATGTGGCAGTTTTGATCCTTTGTAGTGACTGATGGTCTGATTACAGAGGGAACGGGATTTGGGGAAACAGTAGAGCAGATTATCAAAACACAAGTCTTCTGGATGGAAATCTGAGGACCTTCATTATTAGATGAAGAGCAGCTACAGTAAAAAAATATCACTACATGATGGGCTCCACATGATATTGAGTTTGTATGCAAGTTGGAAGAAGTTTTGCTATTTTTTCCTTACCACTCTCTCTGAAGATTACCCTGGATTTTGAAAAATCAAGTCCTGTTGCTTGTGCTCTCACCTCACTTCCTTCCCTGAAGGCTGAGAGGAGCCACGATGATGGAAAAGCATGCTTTTCCAAGGCTGTGGCCAGCTCCTGGGCCAGCAATTCAGCATCAGCAGCAGGGTTCTGCTCTTTGGAAAAGGAGTCTTGTGCAGCCTGTTGGCAGCTCAGGGTGCCGTTTTTTAACAGAAGTTTCTTTTTAAGTTTACAAACACGGTGACAGCAAGATTCAAAGTGCAAGCTAAAACATTATTAGGAGATAATTATTATCCTGAGACAGCAACTCAGATGACACCAATAATGAGATAAAGATTTGTCATGTTTCTTCTGTCCTGTAGCTGCAGCTGTGGTTGTATCTTCATGAAGCGGTGAGCAAAAAATCACTCTCAGTGCAGCTGAGCTCTTCCCTGTGTGCAATTCTTCACAAGAGCACAGTGGAAAAGAAGGGAAGAGGTGATATTCTGTAGCTATAGTGGATGTAATGAGCCTGCATATCATAGACCTTGGAGAGGTCACCACTCATCTGACTGTCATTGAGACTTCAATGCAGTGCTTCTGGTTTCTTTTGTACAGTGGTACTGAGCACTGCTGGCAATGTCAGTGACCACATCTAATTACAGACAGTGTAGCTGCATCTGCAGGTGCTCAGCAGCTGAGTGAATTTCACAGACTTACATTGGAAGGAAATAGACCTCATTAAGTGGACTATAACTTACATGTATCTCCTCCTTTCACTTTGGCATCATTGCCATCATTCATGGATTGTTATAACACAAGCACAAAATCTTCTGCAATGCCTCCACTGAGAGATGAATGATAACTGACAACACCAAACAGGCATGGCAGCAATTTGTGAAGCTCTGCTACACTGAAATTGCACAACAGTGTTACTACTGACTTAAAATCCAGCAGACTACTGAGCTATCCTCTGACAATGGATAGATCACAACACTGGGTATTATGTACTGCTCCATCTTTGGACCCTCTATGGCTTGAGTTGCTCTGATATTTTTGAAGAGAGAAACATTCTAGGTAGTTGAAACCTGTATGATAATCTGTCTTTTCTTTGTTACTTTTGACAAGCCCCATGTCTGTAAGCCATAGGCTGATAGCCACTATGAAGTTGGCACTGCAGTTGCCACACATTGTGAACTGCACTGTATTAGGAGTGAGCCAGCAGAAATATCAGATTTTGCTGGATGTGGTTCAGCTAATGGGCTGAATTGCACATGATCTGGTGGTTAGCATCAACTCATGGTACATTTATGGACCATTACTCAGCAACCCCATATACCATATTTCTCTTGTGGTCTCAATTCCCTCTTATTCCCTCATATTACCCTTTTTGAATTTTATTCTTTCTACCATGCCTGTCACCCCACCTGTAGACCACCACCCCAAGCCCCTCACTTTGTACTTGTGCTCCCCATCACTGGGGTGATGGTGTCTTTCAGCAAGTAAATAACTTTTGTAGCTTCTGTAGATATTCCCATTTGGCAATACAATGGTTGGTACAACAGCCTGTATTGGCTGGATATAAGGCACAAATGTGGAACAGCTCTCTGTTCAATGGGATAGTCAGAGGCACTGTATTTCCACTAGAGATGATTCCTTTCCTTCTTAAGTGTACATTGGTACTGCCCTTCAATATAATTCAGGTTTTTTGAAGATGTTACTTATAGACAATTTTAGTCTCTGTTGTTTTTTTTTCAATTCATAAGACTCTGTTTGTAGAGCTCTGTTGCAGCCTGTTTAGACAAAGAAAATATTATTTCTGTTTCTGCACATGAAAAGAGAAAGGGCATAAAAAACTCAAAGTATTTAAATAAATTGAAGAATATGACTGAAAATAGAGCTTAGGCCAGTCCCTAGTACAATTTTCCTTAAAGCTGCTTGCTTTCAATCTTTTGTCAGTAATTTTTCCATGAAAGTGGTTTAAATGATTAATGAAATTTTGTTTGCTGCAATAAGAATGTGAAGACAGGTATTTAAACACTAATATATACATGGAATGATACTGCTTTACACCTTTTCTGCCTTGCCATTATACTTCTAAAATACAACTTGAAGAGAAAAGAATTTGCTATTTTTGTTCTATCTTCTACAAGTTGTGTGAAATGTGTGAGTTCACTGAGAGCTCTTCAAGAGCCTCTCCCGTAATGTTTACAGTAAATCAAATAACAATTGTTACTACCCTCAATTATTTGCACAAAATGTTTTTTTCTCTTGCTTTCAGCAGTGCAAAATTCTTTTGTCTGTCTTTGAGGGCATGTCTCTTGACAGGACAAGAATGTTACCCAGCATCCACTGTCATAAAAGCAATTTACCTGAGAGGTAACTTGAGTAACCTGAAGTGCTCAGACCCAGTTTTAGGTGTATTTCTTTCCTCTGCACTGCCTGAGTGAGTGCATCACAGGTCCCAGTGCCTGAACCAGATTGCCCTTTGGCTTTGGTGTTTTGGGGAGCCAGAATGTCCCCATGTTGCACACACTGAAAAGACAACCCCCTGCACATAGGATTCATTCAACCTTTGCAAGAGAACCTGTCATCAAATGCAGGAGGGGAGTATTTGCTCTTTATATAACCAGTCAGAAATTGTCTTCCATGAATGCTATTCTTCTACCTGGCTTCCCTTTAAAAACAAAGGTCTGCAATATTATCATGTTGTAACTAGCAAAGCCTCAAGCCCCAGTGATTTTCATTTCAGGTGTGAAAAACATGATGAAAAACAGAGACCCTCATTTCATGTTTTATTTGCTCTGCAATTAAAGTCTGCAAAAATTCTGTGATTTTCTCCCTGTTGAACTCTAACACAAAAAATCCAGCTTAATCAGCAGTTGAGCAGCCTGGTGTCACCCTATGAAGTCCAGTCAATTCTTCCTTTCCTTCTCATGACCTATGAATGAAATAAATATTTTCTGGTATAAATATCTGGTGTCCTCCTGCACAGATAGTCATGAACTGCTCTGCCAGCAAGTGATCTAAGTGGGATGGGTAACTGCAGAACACCCACTGGGAGCTTTTCCCCCAGGGCAGGCACTGACCTGGGTCTTAGTCCTTTGAGCAGCCCCCAGGTCTCCTGTGACAGGGAGAAAGAGCCTCTTTGGGACCCTCATCCTGTTCCAACCTGTCTGAGCTGGCACACAACCTGGAAAGGTGCTGGCTGGAGGAGAGGAAAGGAGTCTGACAGGCAGAGTGCAGCCATGCCAGCGTCATTTCCTTTGGAAAACAGCCTTGTCAAAAAGTGTACAAGCCTTCTTTTTCTAGAAGGATTTCTTTCTGCAGCTGCTAGAAGCCTAAGAAAATCTTCATCCCTCTTGGATTCTCTTATTTTACCATTTCATCCCTCTTGGATTCTCTTATTTTACCATATAGGCATGTATGTGACTTATATTTGTCTTGTTATACATTGGCATAAGTCATGGGTTGAACTGGGAGCTCAGGATCCACGCATGGAATTGTGCAGTGCCAGGAGAGCAGCTGTGAAGGTTCTGTGTGGAGCAGTGGGCTCCCTCCTCATGAGTGCAGCAGCCTGAAAGCACCCCAGGGTGGGGCTGTGCTCGGGGACCAGCCAGCCATCCTGCTCATGGAGAAATGCTGCTGCTCCAAGAGAAAACTGAGGGTGACTGCCACAAATGCCAGGGTAAGGCACGCTGCTTGCAAAAGCCCCTGCCAGAGGAGCCAGGGAGAAGGGACCGTGGTGTGTTTTTAATTCAAAATTATTTTAATTCATACATGTGCAAGAAAAAGACAGAAACTTGCTGTCATTTTTTTACCCACATCGACTTTAAGCTGTACAGAATGGGTACAGCACACGCAGCACAAACCCACAGACCATATAACACTCAGGTAATTAAGGCTATGGGGCTGAATTAGAGATGCAGAGGGGGTGCCACTGCAGATGGGGTGAGCAGTGACCCTTGGTGGGCTCAGAGCCAAAGCTGCCTAAGGAGCTGCGCATATTTAACATCCAGCAGAGCTGTCCATCCAGCTCTGCCAAACAGCCTTCAGAGCAATTGGTCCAGGTGGACTCTGCAGAACTTGTCTCATTTTTTGCTTGTCCAGTAGACCCATTCTGTTTCTGTGCCAACCACAGACAAAAAGTGGAGTTTCAGCACAAGCTCTTTGGTGAAATGAAGCCAATCACCCGAGTTTGTGGCTTTCAGTACACTCTCCCTGCCAAAGTGGAACACAGCTTTGGAAAGGCAGAACCTTATCATGAAACAAGCTATTGTTTTGTGTGTTTGAGTACAAGCAGATTAGTGATGAATCAGCTTTTTATGAATGCCCCTTTTCATCCCTTCTCTATCTCTCACCTGTGTCTGGCTTTCAAGACAGATGGTGTAACTTCCTTTGCAACTTCAGTTCCCATTGCTCACTTCTTGGCTTGCCACTGGGGAGCACTTCCAGGTAGGGCAGCTCATAAATAAATTTTTTCTTACAATTGCTCAATGACATGTGCAGCCTATAAACAATCCTGCAATGTTGAATAAGGACCTAATTCAAGCTCTTGACCCTTAAGCATGAACAGAATATATTAAATAAAGACAGCTGGGTTATAGGTTCTGCCACTTTTGTAAAACATGCTTTATATTAAAATAAATACATTAAACGTGAACTTAGATATGATCCAAAACAAAACCAATGCAAAGTACAAGTATGAATTGCCAGACACACAGAAACTATCAGTCAGCTGCATTAATGGGTACGTAAATCAATATGCAATAGTCATTTCAGGTTTAAAATGTATAATGTAATGAAATTAGATGCATTACAGAAGATTCTGCTTCAGTCTTACTCTGTTCCAAATTCATTGTTCTGAAATAGTTCAAAGTTTCTTTATCTGAAAGTAAAGACTAGTGTAATTAGCAATATATTTCTGCAAATGACATATGCAGTTCCTCAGGAGCTGCATCATTAGGGTTGTGTTAAAAATGCCGGGATACTGCAGAGTAAGGACTTTTTTTTACAGAATGGAACCCTATTAAAAGACATTTCTTCCCCCCTGAAGGTCATGGGAACAGTTTCCCACAGAGCTTTGCTCAGGAGTTTCTAGTTAAATGGAAGCCATTTTATTAAAATGTCTGTTTTCTGTCAAGGAAACTTAGCACATCTTTAACTGTAAGAAAAGGCTGTACAAAAATGTGTTATAGCAAAACACGGAATCCATATACATTTGCTAATAACATGCTCTGACTCCACTGATAAAGACAAGTTTATCAAGCCCTGGAATTACCACTGACACCATTAAGGGGCCTTGCACTTGACCAGAACTGAAGACCAGGAGGAAATACAGTATGAATAATGTTATCTCTACCCTCACCTTAGGGTTAAACTGTGGTAAATGACATTGTGCTTGTTGTTAATGTCTTATTTTGAATAGTGCCTGTTATGGTAGGAAGATAGGGTTTATTTTCTTAATTGCAAAAACTGGTTAAGCAAAAAGCCTGGAGTCAGACCTTGTGGGGTCCCCTCCCACATCAGTACAAAGTCACTTCTTCGTCCTGGCAAGCCACTCAGCTACTCCATCCTTCCCACACTGAAACTTATACACTCCATCAACACATCTGATCTCTTTCCTGAGCTCCCCACTGGGATTAGCTTCTCACATGCTTGCTCTCTTTTACTCTCTCTTCCAGTATATACAATTATTTGAATTTTCTAACAGCACACGCATGTTATTATATATTTAAAAGAAGGTAACATCAAAGAAACAGAGTTTATACTGAGGGCAGAAGGTGATGAGGTATTTCCTGGGGAAGTTCATGCTACAGTCTTAGAGCTGTAAGATATTGCTGTTTTGGGGAGTTAAATATTTGGTAACCTCAGTAATTTGTGTAAGTTCATGTAATGTGCGATGTTCTTTAACCAGTGCTTACTATGCAGTATGAGTTATTTGGCTGGGATTTGTATGTCAACACAGTGACAGGAGAGCAGAACACTGGCTGAAAATTTATGGTACACAAAAGTTTCTCAAGTTCCCACTTGAAAAGACAGAGTTCTTCAGCATAGCACAGACACCCTTTGATACACCTGCCCTGAGGCACTGCTGAACCCACCTTCAGCAGCTTTTGCTGTCAGGCCAAAGATTGTTTCCCTTTGAGTTTGTGCAATAATTCAGTAATAATTGAATAGCAGTTAAAATGCTGATACAGTATAACTATTTATTGCTGTTACTGAGTTTGAGAGACAATTATTAAATTCACAGCTATGGATAGCTGAAACTGGAAGAAGACGTTCTGTGACTGCTGAGAGGCCCAAGAAGTGGCAGAAGAGAAGGCAGGAAAGATAAGAGAGATCCTGGACTTCAGCAGAGGCTGAAGAGAAGGGAGTTTGGTTTGCACAAACTGTCAAGAGGCAGGACCTGACCAAGAGACATGGGATTAATGAACAGGCAGGGGAAGGGAGGTCAGTCTCAAAGCATGGAAAATATTGTGGAGAAAAGAGAGAGAGAGGCAGGAGTAGGTAGAAGCAAAACTGATGCAATACTGAAGCAAAGAGCACTCAAGCATTGTCCTATGGACAATGGACAGCTTCCAGGTACTTCTTTTATCACAGGATGAAGGCATCTGTGAGGAGGGACATGCAGGGATGTACAGCCTGAGGTGGAGTGAATGCATTTTAGCACCACAGCAGGGAGAGCTTTGTAATCCTGCAAGAAATTTCATATAAAAGGGCCATATAATGCTCCCTTTCTTATTATTGCAAACAATAAGAGAGCTATGCAGTACCTGTATGCTCCTGCCTGGCACACTGTGAGGCACACACGAGGAAACCATGGAATAGAATAAGCACTAGAAGAAGCCAGATGGAGCTGCCTTGTTAGAGAGCAAAAAGAAGGAGACCTAAGAATAACACAGGGAAAAAGCAAAAGGAAGCAGAAAGCCAGGAGGAGTTGGAGGTCACATCCAAACTGGGATGCAGAGAGCTTGGAGAGCAAGCCAAGCAGAGCACTGGTAGCTGCCATGTAGCCTAATGACTCATCACCAGTGTGTCTGGGATATCTCAATGTTTCCATTATTTCCTATGTAGGGGACCAAGGAACTTCTGGTCTGGGTCACACTCACTGCCAGCACCTCCTATGGAATGGCAGCTATGGACACAGAGGAAGGAACATTAGGGAAGCTGACATTAGGGAAAAGATGTTGCAAGGAAAGGTTTCTCCAGGAGTGAGGTGACATTCTGCCCTATGGCCTCAAAGTTTAGATCCATTCCATTGTTTAACTCTAGAATGGAAGTGGTCATTACTTGTTTTCAAACCAATAGTTATTGGTGTGAAAAATATCTTTGAAAAGGTATTTTAAAAAATACCTTTAATAGAGCATTCCCTCTAATTCCAAAACATAGAAACTACCAAGTATTTCTTCTGTGTCAGGAATTCTCACTTCCCCCAGTTTTTCATCTCAAAGTTGCATTGTTTTAGCTGAAGAAGAAGTTATTTCAGGATTAGCTGTAAGAAACATCTGAGATGATCCCTGATTGAGCCATAACCCAGCCCTGTTTACATAGAAGTTCCTGCTGACTTTACATGTCATGCTTTCCTTCTATTATTTAAATATTTTCTTTTTCTAGTAAGAAACATTCTTACATTTTATGCTTAAAATATATTTTCCTGGAGATACTTTGCTAATGCTCTGCATGGAGATTTTTGATTCTTTTAATTCTCTACGAAGATTTTAATCTGTATTTATTATTTTTGTTTCATTTGGCATCTACATTTGGAAAAGAGCCAAGGGAGGAAGTGACAAATCCATCAACTTAAGACGGGAAACACTGATTTCAGGGCTGTGCATATCTCGTTAGAAGTTCCTTTTCCCTTTGGCTATTTTATATTAACATCCTTTCATGGGATAATTTCTCTATTCACATCATTAAAATGTACCATCACAATATTTATTCATCAAAAACTGACTGGAATAAGTCTAATCTTGCCCGTTATATATCTCACCATGTTTACACATCACCCAAGACAGCAGACCTTCATGGGACATGGAGGCATGACTGTGGATTAAATATGACACAGTAATACAGCCTTACAAAAAGAATGAATCATTTGTTTAATTGCTATCCTGCTTATAAACTATTTTGCCTGGAAGACAATAAGTCATTCACAAATACCACCTTGTTTGTGTATGTTTCTAATATATTTCTGTAGGATCTTTCCTCTTTTGCCTGAGGCATAGTGGAAACAAACAGCAGTCACTCACTCCAGCACCTTCCTCATGAAAAAACCTGTGTATTTCAGCATTAGAGAAAGGGAAGTTTTCAGTTTGCTTCCCTTCGTAGCAACTAAGCCAGTGTCTCGAGACCCTTATTACAGAAGAAAATCAAGTGAGAATAACAGCATTAAGTTATTAAGTTGTGCCTAGCAAAACAGAGACTCTTTGCCCTGAACGGAGACTCAGAATAGCAATAAAAACATTGCAAAACAATATAAATACCAGTGTGATTAAAAAGTCTCCCTCTAAAGCAAACAAGTTAGAGCACACAGAAGGAGTGTCACATCTAATAGCTGCCCTGAGTTGCACAATATCTAACATCTCTTACTAGGAGCTCTCACCATTCCCCAGAACAGCTTCCACCAAGCAAAAGGCGTTTTAGTCCCTAGTTATGGGTCCCAGGAGGGCTTGCTGCCTGCCTCTGTGTGTGTCTTCTGAGTCTTCCTGCTGCGCTGCAACACTGGCAGGGGAGCCACAAGGCTGGGGGTGATCAGCAGCAAAGTCTGGAGTGAGGCTGTCAAAAAGAAAAGGAAGATTAGGATGAGAGCTGCCTTGAACCAGAGCCAGCAGTCCAACCATGGTACTTACACAGTAAATAACTGTGATGACAACTTTGCTCACCTTTCAGCACTTGCCCCTTTTAAACAATTCTGTAATATCTTGTGCCCTTACTATTAACAATGTATCATTGTGGGTGTTGACATTTAACCTGTTTGTCAACAGATCCATTTACATCTCATTTTGCTGGCACCCCATGCAAGAGGCAGTAAGTGAAGAGCATTTTAGCACAAGTGATGAAAGATGTCATTGCTGGTGCCCTTTTGCACTGCCTGCACTGCCATGAAGTATAGCAACCATTAGTAACAGGGATTTGAGTGTAATGTCTACTTTCACCCAGCAAGGTCAAAAATTTATGGCTCTGACCTTTTCTCCCTCCTCTGATGTTGGAGTGGGCTTGGGTCATGTTTGCAAGAAATGACATAAAATCAAATGGAGTTGATGCAGGTTCAGTGTGAAGCGATGCAGAGAAAGGATTCCACCTTTCCCTCATAAAAATGACTTCAATACCTTTAATAATGAGGGCCATGAAGTTCCAGGAAATTTACAGAAAAGGTTGTAAGGGTGTTGAGTGTTTCAAAGATGCACTCAAGACAAGGTAATTATTCCAAGGAGACCTACATTTATTCTTATTCTGTAGTTTCTCAGATGTGTTGCTCAAGGTCTCAAATATTTGTTTCAAGAAAAACAAGTCTTGTTATGGCATAAAGATCTGTGTTAATTAAACCAGCCTGATTTCTAAGAGCTGTGCTCTTAGCAGGCTATAAACCACTTTGATTTTGTTTGGGTTGGTCACTTCACACACGCAAGCTAGAGAGACACAGGAGCCCTCCTGCTGCATTCCCCTGGTCTGAGCAAGTTGGCTTGGTCAGGCTGCTGCCTATGCTGACAAGCCTTGGAGGTTCAATGGACTTCTCAGACGTTTCCCTCATTTTTATTTTTAAGGCCAACCAGAGCTGAAGTATTCAGTTGAGTCGCTTTTCAGCACCAGAGTCCTGTGATGAGCAGAGCTGACGTACAGTCTCCAGCACTCTCCTCTCAGCCTGTCACCAGCAGCTCGGCATGCGAGGAGCAGGAGTGCTGCTCACACCAGTGCTGGAGGGCAACTGCCCAGCCACAGGGAGAAAAGGGTATTTTAGGGACTCTTGGCTCCTCTCTCACTAAGCATGACAGACAAGAGTCACAAAGTTCAGCCAAGATCAATCCTACTAGTGCTTATGGCTGGGGATTAGCTCAGCCCATTGCAGACACAGTGGCTCAGTGAGAAACCAATTTCCAAATAACAAGTTGCTCTGTGGTCTCGTTATCTGGAATGGGCTTTTTCCTAAACCCCCCCCCCCCCCACCGCCTTTGGTGAGTTTCTTTGGTTGTTTTTGTTTTGTTTTGTTTTTCTACAAAGAAGGTCAATGCCAGACCAGCTGCCTCAGACACACGCATCATAACTATGCGGAGATTCAAACATATATTGTCTGTGAGGCTGTAGTACAGCTGACAATTAATTTTGGTACAGCCTGGTCTACTCATAATTTATTTTCTAGCTGTTCTCCACAACAGTGAGACTCCACTTTGACGAAGAAAGATTTACAGCAGTTCTGGACACTCATAAAACACATTTATATGAGAGAGGTGCAGATTTCCTGAAAACTTTTTGTGCTGGTGATTTTTTCACTTTGTATCTGTAGATGCTCCCCCTGGCTGCAGTACCAAAAGCCAAAGCAAAAGTAGCTTACCTTGAAGATAGCCTTTCCCAAACTTTCTGCTAAAGGTGCATAACTTCATCAATTCCCCAAGTTTTAGATCTGAATTTGGGACTTCTGCCAGAAAATATAATATCTATTTGTGTACAGCCTATCCATTTAAATGTGCATACAAGCTGTCCTTGCTGTCAGAAACTCCAGCAAGCACTGTTATTTAACAGTGTCTTTGGAAATACCAAGTCATACGTAAGCTATGAAATAGATTGTTATTGTTATATAAATATTTCTAACACATTTGAGCACTGAGCAATTAATACAAACACATTTTGTCTCCTGTTAGCTAAATCCCTTGGTATCCCATATTCTTTCTGAGGTTCTTGTAGTCTGACACAAGATACAATTTGTACCAGCCTGCCCAGGGCAAGGAAGCAAGAAATAAGTTAAACCTTGCATATCTTTCTGTGCTGCTTGTTACTTCTACAGAGAACTTTCTCCCTGCTGTGCAATTTCTTGTCCAAATTTCCTCCCCAATACCACAGGATGCCGCAAGTGCTAACTAAAAGAAATGCAGGGATAAACACAAAGAGAGGAGATAAATAGGGGTTAGCAAGGACAACAAGACAAATAGGAATAGCTGTTACAACAAGGGTTCTAAGACCACTAGGAAACAATATTATATGCAGTAATGTTCCTTGTCAAATCTAATGGATTATATGTACCTCAGCTTCTCCTTATATAGATACTTCAAATTCACTTTTTAAAACCATGAGACAGATACACTAAACACCTACCCCTGGCCATCTGACCGTCCTTGTTGCAGCTCGTGACCTGCCTTGCATTCCACTGGGATCCTCTATGTCCATACTGAGCCCTTCCTCTCTGGCCAGGAATGCAGAGTCATGGAAACCCTCCTAACTATGGGACACATTCAGCTTTGCAGGTACACCCCCAGGATCAGCTCAACGGCATATTGTTTTTGTTACTACTGGTGGCCAACATTTTTCCAGGCAGTCTAACTCCTCTGTGAAAACTGAATTTTTAGTGCCACTCAGTTTTCAGAGCGTTGGCTTTATATGGAACAAGTGGACTCCTAGAAACTGCAAGAAACCAGAATCTTTTAGGTTTTGCCATTCCTAAATTACCACTAGATTGAGCTCCATGCTTCTCTTCCTCCTTGGGCTTAGGGGACACCAATGCCTGGAACACCATGTGAGGCTTAGTTTGGCATGGGAGCTACACCCCAGCAGTGGAATGGGCCTGTGAGCCACTACTGTGAAATATACTTACCCTAATACCTGGCTTTCAGCAAAAGTAAGTATCAATTTCGGTTAGTTTTTTTGTGAATTTCTTTTCCACGTAAAAAAAAAAATCATTATGTAGTTCTTTACCTGCCTGCTGGATATCAGCATTGCAAACCTCACCACTACAGGATCTGCATTCATTTCAGAATGTGACACAATGCTCAGAAACACAATATTTAAACACAATATTTAAAGCATGAGTTACTGAATATTTGATGCTTTTGTTTTGCTTTTTGCTTAGAAATTAGAAAGTGCCCTTTGTTTGTGGTTCGACAGAATTATTGTAGTAAGACATGCTACCAAAAAAGGCAAGAAAAGAGCTTTCATGCCAGTCAAGGGCTCTCTTTTTAATTTTCTAGCAATGACAGAGTCACAAAATAGGACTATTTCAGAGGCAGGCAGTCTGGAGTTCAGTTAATCAGGAATGAACAAAACATCTACAAGTGATAACTCGCTTTTGTAACAAAGATTAGCTCAAAGCCAGGAAATATTACACAGTAAACTTCTACTTGTTTGCATTTGAGAACACTTGCTAAAATATTGCTTCTCTGTACTTGAAAATATCCAGTGCATGTCTTCCTCTCCTTCCCTCCTCAGCATGGCTTCAACAACAGAGCAGCTTCCCTGGCTTAGACCTGAGCTGCCATGCATGTTTGTCAGTGGTTTGTCCCCCTTTAGTTGTTGGACTGGAAAGGAAAGGTGGAAGAGCTGGGAGAAGCCAGCTCCATCCCACTCTCCCAGCCACCACCAACAGAGCCCCCAGAGCAGACTATTTTCTCATCATTGCATGACTAATACAACCACAGGCACTTGAAGTGCATGGGAATTTTTCCAGCCAGTGTTCAGAGCAACCTTTCTTCTGGGGAGTGTCTTATGACTTATTTTCCATTTTTTTTTCCTTTCAGTAAAGAGCTGGCTGATACCATGGGTGCAGCATGATGGGCCCCAAATCTGGCATGAGTGGAAAATGACTCTTCTTGAATGCTTCATATACCTTGAATTTCCCCCCAAACAGGCTACATTAATGACAGTGACAGTCCATGCATTTCTGCATTTTCTCAGGCATGTTCTCTAGTTAAGCTTTGCCAAAAATGGCAGAGCTGATCATTTCAGGGTTGCTGCACAAGAGCTCTCAGACAGACAGAAGCCTTGCTAGGCTGTGCAATACATGCCACAGCACAGTACCAGCAGCATGTGGTGGCAGCTTACAAGGTTGGAAAGAACCATTTTAACTCTTGCATATGCTGACATTGCATTTTCAGGTTCTCCTCTGGTTAGCCAGGAGCCTGCAAGTCCCTGAGCAGGGTTAACTAGCTCCCTGCTGGGACCCTCATTAGGAGCAGCTGAGGCATTGCTGTTTCTTCTGTGCCTCTTTTTACATCTGTTTCTATGTTTCTGAGAAGTCTTGCCAAGAACCCCCCAATTTATTTAGCTCTCACATCTGATTTGATTTGAAGCCTCTCAGCCCCTCACTCTTGGGTCTGGCCAGATCACTGGAGCAAAAGCCACAAGATTTCTTAAAAAGAAAACAGCAAAAAAAAAGCTGATCAGACAAAAGTGCTGAAAATCTTCAAGAATTGATTTACAGACTATATGTGATAGTTTCCCAGAATGGCATCCTTCCAGCTGCAGTGTCCCTGTCACTCCAGTCAATGATGGGACAGATTAGGCACTGAATTCCTGACAGCTAATACACTGGAGCATTTATATTTATTAGAAATGTTGCAATTTGGTAGGCTTTGACCATTTCTTTGAACTTTGAAAGTTCATATTGCCTGGCAAGTTTGCACCTTAGTGAACAGCTGGGTGCTGTTCAAGATCTACTTGACCCCAGCAATGATACCTTTTATTTATAAATGTGACCCATGTGTGCTTCAACTACACGAGATTGATAAACATCCTATCCCAACCACAAAAACTGAACAGCAAATTAATTACTAACATTGTCTCAGATGAGTTCTAAATAAAGGACGCTGTGGTTGTCTTCAAGGCTGATATTTTAGGTATGAAACTCAGTTTCATGCTGGAGATCCTCCACTCTGTGGGGCCAGACAGGCTGCTGGCACAGAGCCTTGCCAGCCCAGTGGGAATTCAGTTCTGCAAATACCTCTGGATGATGCTACTAGCACCAGCCCACAGCTGATGTCTGCATGCAGGGAGCATCACCAGCTAGTCTGTAAGATAAATATGCCAGTGAGCCTTACAGAAACACTGCAAAGTCTCCACAGGATAGAGTGGCAGTGTGTGGCTACAAACCCAGCTACTGGTTGGTAAAGACATGGGCCAGAATCAGTCTTTATACTTTTGAAATAAGGGGAATTTGTATTTAAGCCTTGAGGCCTATTTCCTGCAGATTTACTTTCTAA
>VZTT01077449.1:0-11639 GCA_013400855.1 Buphagus erythrorhynchus | reverse complement strand
GGATTCACAAACTCAGCTGAGTTTGTGTGCCTCCCCAGGCTGCTTCTACCTGCCTGACCAGCCACATTGCCAGGGTTTGGGACTGCTGGAAGGCAGATGGAGGCTGTAGGCAGCTTCAGCACAGTGTGCCTTCAGAGTGGCCTCAGATGGATCTATTCCTCCTGCTCCTCTCCTAGGTAACAGATGAGTCACACTAGTAAGAAACTGTTTGAAGGCTTTCCGGTGAGCATTCCATCTTTTGGATGGAAACAGCTGATGCATATAATTTATAAAAGACCTGCAAATTCCCAAGGGGGCAGCTGGGGACTAGAGAAAAGAAGAGCTGTATTTCTCTCATTTCAGTAGTAGTTCTTTTAGGGTCAGGGTCAGGAAGTTGCTGCTCTGAACCGTAGATTGCATGGAAATAAAGCTCTGACCCTGCCTGAATGGGGCTGCCACCCAGGCAAAAGCTCCAGTGCTGGAGACAGTCTGCTTAAAAAATATGCATGACCCAAAGGGCAGTGTCAGCCTGTCCAGAACTCCTGATCTCTTTCTCACAGTGCCCTTCTGGTCTTAAAACACAGCTTCCAAGGGTGCTGCTGCCTGCTTTCTTCATCTGAAAATACCACTGTCAAGGGGAACTTTTTATGTCTACAGAACTTTCCCACTTCCCAGAGATGATTTGAATATATAATGTTCTGTGGATTTAAGTGAGATAAAGCCTGAACTATTGTGAAAAAGGGGATTGGTTCTCATTCACTTGAGTGGTTTTTAGACCTTTATCCCTCGCTATTTGTTTAAACAGACTGGAGATGTCATAGAGCATTTCCTTCTGTGTGTAGTTCAGCGTTGCACTAGGAGTTTTGGATGTGCTGGCTCAGCTCCATATAGCTGCAGATACCTGTCTTGGTATCGCAACTGCTTATGGCATGAAGGGAAACAGTGTTCTCTCTCGGCAGAGAGGCTGTTGTTCACAAACACCCTCTCTTGAGCCATGAATAGAGGAAACAATCAAAGAAAGAAAGGAGAAAACAAGCCCCAGCACTCCCAGAACTTTCAGCTCCTGTGACAGGTGCTGTGGATGCAGATCTTCCTGCATCTGGGTGCAGGATACAGCTGGTGACTCAGGTTCAAGCCTTGGTACTGCTGTAGAGAGATGATAATTGGTAATCACTACATAGCAGACAAGAGTGCGTACTATGAAACAGGCCAGGCTAAAAAGGCCTCTGCCAGGCCTGCCTGCTGCCCCAACTTTGCTCCCTGAAGGACCTTGGGTTTTTTCGTCTTTCTTGCTATGCAGTTTTCTGTTTATGCCTCACTCATGCTTTCTTTCTTATCTTTTTGCAACCACTTGTAGTATTTTTCACTCCTGCCTGAGCAATCCTAGCTAAACTGTAAATTTGTTTATTATATTAATGGGCTGTTCTCTCCCAAAATGCACCTTCAGCTTGAATTCTGGTTAGTGTTTTGCTGTCTGCCTAGTCCAGTACTTATATTAGTTCTCTCTCATTTTCCAGATGTGGTGTGCTGTTCTAGCCTCAACCCTCTTATAAACCAGACCAATTAAGACAGATTTACACCTGAAATTTGGGATTGTACGTTGCAAACCAAACCTGGGCATCATGTACCTGTGTATTATAGTGAAAGTTCCCATGTGTTTTCAGTTCTTAGGTAGTATAAACCTGTGACCACCACTTGTCCCTATTGCTTTTCCCTTCCTTGACACTTTGTCATCCATGATTTTTACTGTAACAGTCTGATATTAAGTTTTTCTGTAGTACTCCTAGGGCTGCTCAACTGTTCTGCAGAGGAATTGGTCTTGCCTGACATTACTCATGTTACAGAACAGCTGAGCTACATCAGGTGCTCAGTGCCACGTCCAGTTGAGGTTTGAACTTCTCAAAGGATTGAGAATCCTCAGTATTTCTATGTCCTTGCCCTTGCACTGTGGTAATGAAGCAGCCTTTGTCCCAGTCCTTGCAATGCCATGGATGTGCACTAGCATTTCACCGAGGGATTGGATTCACCTGGGATTGAGGCTGGGCATGTAAATTCTGTAGTGGTAAATGACAGTAAGGCACAGGACAGCAATGTTTATGAAACTGTCACTTCCTGGACACAGCACTCAGGATATCCTCACCTTTTCTTTGCAATTTCCCCAGAAATAGCATCTTCAGGAAGAGTAATTGCACTTCTGCTTGTGTTTTGATGAAATAATGAATCTTTGGTGGATAATCTCTCTGCAACAAAGAGCAAATGGTAAATGTGCTGTCATTGTAAAGTAAACGGTCACTCTCATTGTAACTGCCTATCATCTGTTATCAGAGAAGAGTTCAGGAAGGGTCAGTGTGTTCTTGGCCGGGAAGGCTCACAGATGGTGAAGGGGATGAGCTCCACCTCTTCCATTTTAGGAAGACCTTTTGCAGGAAAGCCTTGCTCCTGGCACGGTCTCTGGGAACAGCATTGCAGACAGCTTTTGGGAGGATCTGTGGGTTGTGCCACCCTGCAGCCAAGAGGGCCTGGTGCATTTTTCTGCCCCCAAATCATTCAGTGTGTCTATCAGAAACCAAAACATAGAGATAGTAGAGATAGGGCAGAGTTAAAGGAAAGAGTTGTAGTGGGAACACAATTAGAGTGCCTCTGTTACTGCCCTTCTGGTAAAAACCATTTCTGTATAATTTCTATATGTTGCCTGAGGAAAATACTAGGAGAGTTTTCTGAGACACAAGCTGAGCAAGCAGCTAACCCTGTTCTTCTGGACATCCTGACTTGGTCCCAGCAGAGCCATCCTGCCAGCAGTGCTTGGACAGGGATCTGCACTGGGCCTGTCTGCTTGGGAGAGAGATGTCTGCAGGACCTGTCCCTTTCCTGGCCAAGCAGTGTTTTGGGACCCTTTCCTTTGCCCTGCATGGCTCCCTCTGGCTCCAGGAGTGTCCCTCCACAGCATGGGACTGGCACACCAGGTGCAGAGAGTTAAGTACAGCATGCTTGTGAAGAGCAGGTGCTCCCTGGCAGGTGGGCAAAGAGAAGGGGCCTCTGGCAGCTCAGGGGATACTGCAGGCTTTTGCAAAGTGTTGCTAGGCATGTGAAATGTGGCTCTGCCAGGTGGAACAGAGCACAGTCAAGGCATTCTTTCTTTCCTTTTGGACTGTGAACACCATTGTCTTGTGTGTGTGATGCAGTGGAATCTGTGGTCGAGCTCAGTGTGTGTGTCTGCCAATCTTGTTGTAGGGTTCAAAGCGAGTCCTGAGGTCAAATGAATACGTCCTCCCACCTGGGGGCCTGATGGAGACTGAGCTGGAGCTGACCTTCTCACTGCAGGTACCTGATGTTGCCTGGTCCCCTGGGCTCCCTTACATCCTGGGCATTTTTCAGCAAGCACAGCGTTAGGGCTAAGTGTGAAAGAGGGCCCCTCTGTGGAGGGGCCTACTGTGGTTGGCCAGCTGCTCCATTGCTCCAGGGATTGTTTTGCTGGGCATTGGGATTTGGAGGATGATTGATAGATGCAGGGGGCCTTTGAGGGTCACCTCAAAGCTCAGCAGGTCAGATCCTGCTGTACATCAGCAGTGAGGAAGAGTTTTTCTACCTGTGTGTCATGCTGAACCTTGCCCTCATGCTGCCATCTTCTGTGTGCTTCCCTTCCCCAGTACCCACACTTCCTCAAGAGAGATGGCAACAAACTTCAGATCATGCTGCAGCGGAGGAAGAGATACAAGAACCGCACCATCCTGGGCTACAAGACCCTGGCAGTGGGAATCATTAACATGGCTGAGGTATAGCGTGCTGGGAACAGAGGGGAATCCCACATGGCCTTCCTGTGCCACCACTGGGCAGGGAGCTGGGCTGGCAGTCAGGGTCTCATTGCTATGAGTGTTCTGGCTTGTTGACTGGCTGTAATATAGAGAGGGTGGGCTGCCAGCTGCCATTGTGTCACCCTGTCAGAAAGCTTGTCTGTCTGTCTGTCTGTCTAGGTTATGCAGCACCCAACGGATGGCGGGCAACTCCTGGGCCTCCACAGCAACATGAAGGATGTGAACATTCGAGTGGCAGAAATCAGCATCTACTCTCTGTCCAGTCAGCCCATCGACCATGAGGATGGGAATGTCCCCTCAGGTCCTAAGATCAAAGCTTCAGGTGTGTTTAGTGCTCAGACCTGCAGGCAAACATATGGGACACGGGTAATGGAGTGTGTCCCCTAGCACTGCCAGTGATGTCAGTACTTTCACTGGAGCCATGACAGACATCATGCTTACCTGGGGCATTTGCACTGTCTGCTTTTAGATCGCTCCCCAGACATAGATAACTACTCTGAAGAAGATGATGACAGCTTCTCCTCAGAGCAGGAAGCCAGTGATGATGCTGTGCAGGGTCAGGTAAGGGAGGCCTGGCAAGATGCCTTATGTCCTGGTCTTGTTTCTGGGGCAAGAGTCAGGCATTGAGGTTCTTGATCGCCCTGAGCTGTCTCATCCCCTTATAAACATTTGGCATTGTTTCAGAGGGCTGAGAGCTATAATACCTGACAGCAAAAAGAACTTTGACAGCAGTGGGCTGCTGTCAAGTCCATGGTGAGGCAAGGGACTTTGGAGAGCCATAGATCTCATCTGTCTCTGGAGCTGTCCAGTCTGCAGCAGAAAAACCCTGCTGAGCCCTCTCCATCTTGCACCATGATTTTCTCCCTTCTCCCTGTGATAACAGGTCAGAGACTCCTCTGTCTGAGAGAGATCAGGGATTTTAGCAAGAAGTAGGTCTGAAAATGGTCAGAGGCAGACCCATCCCAGCCTTGTGATGAGCTGTGTCACTGCTGTTTGCTGTGCTCTTCTTGTGGTGCCTGTACTCAAGGCCACGGAAATCCTTGTGGTAGTGTGCTGATAAAGCACAGGGACAAACCCCTGTTCAGGATTGTTATGATCTGAGGGGTAACTGAGGTTCTTGGGGCAGATTAGAGTGAAACAACACTGGATCACCAGTGTTTATAAATATATATCTATATGACCAGGTTTGTTTCAGAACAACCTGGTTGCAATGGAAAGGAGGTATGGCCATTTTAGTTGTTTTTACCTATAGTAATACAACAGTATAAAAGTATAAAGATATCACTTAAGAAAATATATGAGAAAAAGAAAGGTAAAGAAATTATAAGAGTAGATAGTGGAGAAGAAAGAGGTCACCAGCCATGGATTCAGATTTGATTGTTGCTTGGTTGAAGCAATGACCATAGTCTTGATGGGGGAAACAGAGAGTTCATACATTCGGGTTTAGGTGGGAATGCCCAGATACCTTTGCTGGAGTGGGGACTTTCACACTGTCTGGTGCAACACTTTGGATTAGGTGCAGTCCTCAGGTGAAAGGCCTCAAAAATGAGTCTGGGGTACCTGGGGTGGTCTTTGATAGTTTAGCACCTTCTAAGACATGAGAGCTTTCTCTCACTTCAGTGTGGTTGAGCCAGTTCTGCCCCATCAGAAGGGATGAATACCTTCAGGCCTAAGGGAGGTGGGATGGGGAGGAAGTTTTACACCTGAGCCAGTTGTGTAAGGGAGAATATTGGCCTGATGAAAAGCATTATCCCACCCAGCAGGATCTGCTTCTTGTGGCCTCTTCCTTTATCTGGCTCAAAACCCAGCTTGTTGCTAAACTACGGTTGGTTTGTCACGGTCAGTCTCTGGTGATAGGTGCTCATCCTTCTGCACCTAGGCTGTTCTTATGGAAATCAGAGGCTTCTCCAGCACACATCCAAAAATTCTCTTCCTCCCCTTCAGTTTACTGGGCCTCAACAAAATACACCTACTGCTTTTGCAAATGGCCATTTGTTCAAGTCATTAACCATTATAATTTTAGTCTCTCACAAGGGTCCTCCAGATTACCTGTCCCATCATGCTGGATTAATACATCAGGGGCCCATGTCCCTGGGAGTTGTGCATATTGTTAAGGCTAATCCCTGGAAAAAATGTTTTTCGTGATTCATGTGCTGCAGTCTCTGAGCTAACTCTGGAGAGAGGAGAGCAGAAGAGCAGCACATGGGTCCTGAGGAGGCTGTGTCTCCTCTTAATCTTGCTGATACATTCTTCTCTGGAGGCACCTGGGGACAGAAGTGCTGAGAAAGAAGTTCTGAAGGCGAACAGTGGTAAGGAGAGAGAAGGAGCTCCATAGAGAGAGGTAGCAGAAATGAGAAACAAGACTTTGGGAGCAGAGTGGATCAAAGCTTTTCAAAATGGAGGGCAAATGTAGGTCAGGAAACTTTTAGGAGGTGCTGTTCCATAAACTTAGTTGTTCTGATATACTGTGACTTTTTGCCTGCAGGATCTGTTTGATGAAGAGGATGACTTGAGGAAAACTAAGAAGACCAGGAGGAAAATGATCCGAACCACATCAATTACCAGAGTAACATCAGCATTTACAACATGATCAAAGGGATGGAGGGGATTCACTTTCTCCCCTCTCTGATGGCAGTGATGAGTGTTGGGAAGGGGGAATGCTGGCACTGTGCAGAGCAAGGGAAAGAGCCCTTGGCTCTGAGAAGGAGCATCTTGCCATAAATGAGCTAGCTTGTTGCTCAGAGCTGTGTCCCAGTTCATGGTCTGTACTGTGTTCAGCCTGGCTTTGTATCAGTGGTGATCTGTGTGCAACAGAGTTTTGACTTGCTGCTGTCACATGGTCTCTTTCCTTTCTTGAGGAAGGGGAAGGTAGGCACAAGGAAAGCTGAACTATTAGCAGCTTCTCTGCATGTCTGCAGAAGGGAGGAGCTGCTCTGCCAGACCCTTGCTCTCCAAATTTCTCATTCCTGTTGACTTCAGCCCTGCAGATCCTTGGCTACTTTCTTCCTGAGTTTGTTATCTTTTCTTGCTCGAAGGCAGTATTGCTCAACCAGGTGGTCTGGGGAGAAACAAGATTTAAATGAAGTGCTATTCCAGCCTGTAGCAGAGAAAATATGAGTCCTTGCATCCTCCCTCATGCCCAAACAGTGGCTTTTTGTGGAGTACAGAGGTAGTCCAAGTTCTACTGCAAATTTGAAGAGAGAGAGCAATCATAGCTGACCTTGGACCTCTGGACAGCATGTTAGAGAGAATAACCATGGCCTGTATGTTAGTCAGCTTGGAACGTGGTTTGATAATTTTGCTCATCTTTTTTTCTTCCCTTCTTTTGATTTAGCAACCAAACTTCAAGCAGAAATTTGTGGCTTTGCTGAAGAGGTTCAAAGTGACAGAAGAGGTAAGAAACAGGAAAATTGCCCCATCTGGCAATGTCTCCTGCACATGTGTATGTGTCAGAGTGCAGGTTCCCATTCACTGGGAGCACAAGGCTCATGAGCTCAGGGATGTGCCAAAGGTGGTGTGAGACATGGCAGAGACTAGGACATGGCCTTTCCAGAGCCTTCTGCCTCAAGAAGGCAACTTTGAGCCTTGTGCTCAAATCAAAAAGCACCTTCCTGTTGGGGAGAGGTGCCATGGGAAGAAGAGTGCTGTCACGCACTGACTCTGCACCAGGAGCTGGCATTGTAGGGGCAATCCTGTCTACTTAGACTGACTGCCGGCTAACATCAGCCTGTGGATGGCTTCCCTTGGCTGACAGCCCAAGCTAAGTGTGTAGCACAGCCAGTGAAGTTCCTCCCGGGTGTCCTAACTACTGCCAGTAAGTGTGATGGGTGTCTGAGACTCCTTTGAATGTCATGCTCATGGTACCCTCCTTTGGCCCAATGACAATGTCACTAGATTCTTCCACAGCCTGGATTTGCCTCCCTGGAGTGGGAACAAATGCCATGGTGTGCCTCATGACAGACAGGCAGCTTGTACGTGCCTGTTGTGGGATGCAGGTAACTCCATGTCTCTTCACTGCTCTCTGGGCTTGGTCCCACAGGTCCTGGACTCTGACCCTGTAGACCAGACCCAGGAGGTGGAAGAAGACCTGGGCTTGCTCTATGACAGCCTGGAAGAGTGCAACAACAGTGACAGTGGCCCAGAGATCGAGGACAATGAGAGTGTGCACAGCACACCCAAGCCCACCCTGAGGTAAGGATTGCAGGGAGCCCCTGACCAACAGCACTGTGGGACCTGGAGAAATGCTCTCCAACACCTTTCTGTTGCTTGGACTAATGTGGGCATTGTCTTGTCTCCACTCCCATTGCCATCTTCTACTGGCACCACTGTCTCCTCACTCAAAACTGCCCATTAAATCTGACTTCCTTCACATTTAGTCTCATTCTTCTGCCATCCCAGCATGTAACTGATCTGCTGGTAGAGTCCTGTTTGATCTAAGCCCTGGCTGCTCCCAGCTCTCATATCTTTCTGCCAGCAATCCTGGTGTTCTCTGGGCTCTCCACACTGAAGCATGCCTGTATTTTGAGCACTTTGTGACTGCTTGGACCAGTCCTTGGGAGATGTGCATGCTGTGTTCACACCCTGTGTGGAGATGTGACTAGCAACCAGCAGCACTGTTCCTCTCCCCATTCTCCATGTACTGGTGACTTGCTCTGCCAAGAACTGCTCACTTAGCACAGGGGTCTCCAGTGGATCATGCAGGGAAACCAGGCTTTGCTCCCATGTGGTCTGTGCTCACCTGGCCTCTCTGCTCATGGCTCTTGTGCTTTTGTGCTGTCTTTTTGTGAAAAAGTTGTCTTTTATTGTCTTTCTACGTGACTGCATCATTGTGCACTGGGTCTCTTGTAGTCAAGCCAAGCTCACTTGGCATTGTTGTTTCTATAGTTTTTATATATAGAATCATAGGATCATAGAATGGCCTGCCTGGAAGGGACCTGAAAGATCATTTAGTGCCAACCCGCATTCCATGTAAAAAAAATTAAAAATAAAATACTTATTATGATTTGGATGATTTGGAGTAGTTGGTATCCCTGCTGAAGGTACTTAGCAGGAGTAGCAGGCATGGTTTGCCACAGGCAAACTGAAATTAAATCTGCTGGATTTTGGAACCCATAGACCACTTGGGAAAAAACAGGAACATGATAGAAGTTGTGTTTTCCACAAACCCACAAGTCATTGTGAAGGAGACAGCAGGCACGTGGGCAAGCTGCTTAAGTGATCTGCTTGGACTCCAAAAGGAGTTTCACATAGTCTCTCCTCAAAGGAGACAAAGGTTCTGTAGGAGAAGAAGGAAGTTCCCTCTATGGTCAGATAGTGGTTTATGTACATAGACTGTGTGAAACTATAAGAAAAATCTATTGAGAGTATTTAAACCACCCTGGTTCTGCAAGTGCCTGCTTGCAAACATCTGATCACTGGAACAGCATTCCAGAATGAATGCTGGTTTGTGCTGGTGGCCACCACTACAGTCTTTCTGGGGTGTTTGGTGCTATTCCTGGAAGGAGAACCTATTGGGCTCTGAGCTGTTCTTCATCCTGTTCACAAAGTGTCCCTGGCTTGGTTTGGTCTCTGGTGCCTCAGTTTCTGGCTGTGTTGAGTGTGTGTCCCTTGAATTCACAAGGGAATACTTCACAAAATTCTGGGACTATTTCTTCTATAAATGGAGATGTGGAAGCTGCCTTCCAAGGTCTTTCATGTAGACTTGGTGGTTCCCAAGTGCTACATGGCCTTCTCAGGGGGGTAAATTACAGCCCAACCTGTAAATTTGAGGTGATCCTCATGTTAGATTTCTTGTCATAGACAGCCTTGCTAGACACAGTAAACATCTCTGTGAAGCAAGGTTGTGCAGTCCTTAACAGTGGGAAGTGGCTGGTGCCCTGGATTGGGCCAGTGGTGCTGGGAGCTGATCCTTTGGATCAGCGAGGGAGGCCACGCAGCATCAGTTTGCTCCTGCACTGGGGCAAAACTGGAGCTGGAACTGGAACTCAGGCTATTAGGCAGGATCTCAAGTCAGACCTATAGATTGAAGGTCAAAGGTGAAGGAGCAAATGTCTTCTTAGGTGACTGTGAAAATGGATGGGACAAGGGGGGCTAAATTCATTTAGAACAGAAGGAGGCTGTGCAGAAGGACTGGGCTTTACCTAAATCTCAGTGTGCTGAGATGTGGGCTCAGTCATGCCTATAGGAGGAGAGCCTTTAAACTGCAGAACAGGAAATTGCAGAAGAGCTCTGTGCTTAATGTGATGTCCTTGAGGGATGAAAGCTTCTGAATTGTGAGTGAGAGAGGGCACAAACAAACATGGCTTTCATGGGGAAGGGAGAGACAGCCCCATTTAAAAGGAGTGTTGAAAGCCAGAGGAAGTATTATACAATCTAGGCACATCCAGTGTCTAAGAAAAAGGAGGGAATGAAGATACCTCTTTGTGATGCCAGTGGCACCAAGGGCATGTCACATTTTGGTGGGATTACTTGGGACAGAATAGAGGAGTATGGAAGAGATGCTGATTGAGGGGTGATCTATTAGAAAACCTACATGTTTTTCTGGTTTGACTCTTAAGTTACTAATATAGTCGGTATGGGGTGAATTTCTGGCTGGGAAAAGGCAAGTGTAATGACTGTACAGAGTGGTGACAATGCCTGAGGTTTTGTAGCAGAGAATGGAGGGGGAAGAGAGAGAAGAAATATGTTAGTAAAAGGAGATGTAATTTATACCAGTGTGGCCTGGAGAAAATGTCCCACCAGGGCACTATTGTGATTCTACACCTGAAGCAACTGGTCACATAGTCAGTGAGGGGAAAATCAAGCCTTGACTTTTCCCAACCACTGTATAAACAATGCTGCTGAAGAGCTGCTCTGTGTGGGAACCATCATTTATATACAGAAATGGAATGTCCTTTCAGGAGCAGTAAAATCTGACAAACACTGTTGTGCTTGGCAGTACAGTGTGCTGTATACAAATGAGGAAGGATGCTAAAAGAAAAATAAAAGGAGCAGGCAGGGTATTCAGAGGAGGTATCCTGCAGGCAGCTGCAGGTAAATCCTGTTGAAAAAAAAGTAGAAAACAATGGAAAGAAACTCTGATAGAGTACTAACAGAAGAACTTCTCTGTATCTTATGCCTCAGTGGCTATCCTTGGAAACCCACTACCTCATAGCCCCATCTGCACACTAGGCACATCAGGAGAAACATTTCCTGGGAGTTAATGAGCACATATACAAAGCTTAGAGGGAATCTAGCTCTCATCTCCTGCAGCAAAGTCACACCTTGCAGATGGATTCTGGTTGCTGTAAAGGTCCTGGGAAAACTGGCAAGTGAGATCCATTTGTTTCCTAAAGACTGGTCTTTGAGAAGCCTACAGGCTGTGAAAGGGGTCCTTGGCAAATAAATAATGTGTGGAAAAAGGGTAAGCAAAGGTGGAAGCTCACACTGTAGTGGCAGAGACTGTCCTGGCTTCCCCAAGAGAGTTCCTGTGTGAACTGTGGTGACTTGAAAACAGGATCTTGGAGCTGCACTGTGCAACTCTACCAACACATCAGCTCAGAGACTGAAAACTTGGCAAATTTAAGTACTGTGCTACCTGAAGTGTGGTTCTCTGTGCAATACTGCGATCTTCAGAAACTTGGGAAAGGGGAAGGCAGAAAGGAGAGGTGCACGCTGCAGTTGGAAGTGTGCAGCAGCAGGCAGAGGCAAGGAGCAATCCTTGGAAAAGGGGAAGCAGAAGGGAAGGCAGTAGAAGTCTGTGGAAATTATGATGGTGCAGAGGAGACAGAGAGGTTTAGCTGCATGCTGTAGTTGTGGTGTTGACAGAGACCATGTACCAGTGAGATGGGTGTCCTGGTTTAGGGCAAA
>VZTT01077443.1:0-19372 GCA_013400855.1 Buphagus erythrorhynchus | reverse complement strand
ATACACAGAATTTTCGAGACCACAAGTTTTGTATTTAGAGATTGAACAAATTAACAGCATAAAGCAACATCTTCTACATTAAGAGAACATTTATTGCAATTAAATTAAAAACAAAATCATACCATAATTTTTAAATGACTCCTAACTTAATGAGAGGGGGCTGCAGGGCTCAAAAAGAAAACCAGACTAACCAGGGGAACTTGCAAGAGGGTTCAGTTTTGGACTTAGCACTGCCAACAGCATCAATGTACCACAGTACATTCCTACACAGGAAGACAGGCCCCTAAAATCTGTACCAATATCACTTCAATTTCTCAGTTCTCCTCTCTAAAATGGGCTGCACTGTACTTTGCCACATTATGGGACAAATCCTTAAATGTTTGTGATGGATTCTGGTATTACAGCATTGTAAGTACCTAAGCCTTGCTGTATAAATGCCATGTATCAGAGGACATGTTTTCTTTTTACGGCTTGATCTTTAAACAGCTAACCTTCAGGAATTTCTGATGAAAGCCAAACACCAACATTTTGAAAAGCAGAACAAAAAAAAGCAAAGATTCTATGAATGCCTTAACTAACATTATCCTCCTACCATCCAACTAATGCATACTGACTTGTGTGTTCATAGAACTCTAAATTTATGTGACTTTTATAGAGGAAAAATTGCAAAACACGTGCAAAATAAAACTGCCCAACAGATTTTTTGGAGTCATACATTCAAATACATTCTTATCATTTTGAATAGAAGCAACTGAATCAGATTAATGAGATGTATAAAGACTTGTTTTTGAAAGACATGAATGGGAATTACATAGACAGCTCTCAAAGGTTAATTGCAGCTGAATCCTTAACTATTCTGCCTTTTCTAAGCTGTGAATGGCAGTGACTGTACATTTCCACAAACTAAATGTATAAGGAAAGCAAAGGCTCTTCCCTTGCCAACACAGCAGAGATGACTGATGGGGAGAATTCTCTCAGGCATCCCCACTCTTGGCTGAGCAAATGGACAAACAGCTCATGAAACAGCCCTCACTCTTTCAATTTTGCTTACACCTGAAGCATTCAAGGTGAACCATGCCAGCTTCAGTTCAGCTAAGTAGTATGTTAAATAGTATGTTTTAAACCATGGAGGTTGACTCAATAAGATCCCTTACTGCCCACAGTCATTCCAGCAGAAGGGACAGTGAGACCCAAATTTGTTCCAAGGTTCACTAAAAAGTTGATTTTAGAAGTGTATTTCCTGTCATCTCAAAATGGACTTGTTTTTGTGGATTATTTTTTTTTTGCCCCTAACAGTAGTAATATCTTCCAGCTACATAAATAGTAGACATCCTGATTTCTGTATTAATAGCTAGGCAAGCTTATTTTTCAAGTAAATAGCACCGCAATATTTGAAGTCTCCAGACAGTGCTGGCTTATGGAAGAGGAGCAAGTTTTTATCTGAAGAAGCCTCCAAACAAATTACTATTGAAATATACTTTACCTGATTACCAATATGGACTGAAACTAAAAAGTATAAGGGAAACAAAAGTACATATTAATTATTTGGTCAGTGGGTTAAAATTAGTTTTCTTCCCAACAGACATAAAATATGTAATCTGAACTTTCAAACCTATTTTAGTGAAAACTAGAACTTGTAAAGTACATATTTGATAGAATAGGATGAAAAGAGATGGGAAATAAAAAGATCAGTTCTTATTTATTAGTTCATGCTGCTCCATTCTTTAAAGTAAGTCTGAAAAACTTATTACAACTCATACTTACTAGCTATCTGCTAGCTTTTATGAATACTAATTCAAGCAAAAGGCTTTTCTTTCAATTAATTTTTTCCTTCTCTCTGCATTTCAAAGAGCCAAAATGCAAGTAGTTCAGTTTTCAAATAAAATTTGGATGCTAAAATGGAAGTTTCTGGAATATTTTGCCAATGCTGATAAGACAGTTCTGTTCAAATATTTCTAGTAGCTCACCAGTTGTCACCCAGGTGTATGAAAACCATTGCAGCTATATAAAGGTGTATTACCTTACTCCTGTCCAATGCAGTTATTTATATATTTGCATTGCCCACTGGAAAGGCACTGACCTCTCTTCTTAGGGATAACACTAAATATATCAGTTTTATCATTCAGAAGTACAATTCTGCTATGTTTTTATTTCAGTTTTAATGATTTTGATAGAAGTATTTTCTATGATTGAGTCTGTTCTACTGCTAGTGTCAACCTTTCTAGTCCAGTAGTGAAGTGGGGAAAAAAGCTTTTCCTTGCTGTCTGGCTTTCATGGAATACTGCAAACATTTTAGGAAAATAAGTGGTGTCGTGAGAGTATCACCCAAATGCAACCTGACACTACAGAGCTCTATCAGGCTCAACTGCAACTGCCTTGAATAAAAGCTGAAACTTCTTCAAAGCCCTCTACTTGAAGAGGGGAAAGGAAAAAAAAATGTCTGACAGTCAGTAGCTGCTATGAAGGTATTACAAACATCATGTAGGAGACAAGCTTAGAAGCACTGAAGAATGGTCTTTTCCCTACAGTTAATACATGACAGCTTTATCTCTACCTTAAACCAAAGTATATATAGGATATATACAGCTTCACAAATATAGATACACTCTAATATTCCTCCTATTCCTAGTGTCTCATAATAAAGACATACCTAAACTACAAAGTTTAGTTATGTACACTTCACATAATATTTTTCTGTATGAAAAATTAATCCAATAAGTGGGCTTGAATTTAAAAAAAGAAAAAAAACAAAAACATATATGCAAAATAATTTCCCTGCAAAAAAGATCCAACATCTCAGGAATACTGACTACCACAGGGCACGTGCTTTAGTGCCACTGACATGGGTCAACCACAAAGCTCGTTGCTGCATTTCATCAGTAAGCCTGTAATTTGAATTCATTTTATGCTGATAAATCCTAAGTCTTAATATGCTAAATCACGTACATTAAATGCAAGAGAAGTCACTGTGACAATCCATCAAAATTCTTTCAAATCAAGGCCACAAAAAAACCCCATTTTCATACTGTAATAATTTTACAGTGACTCTTAGTGACTATTAACTGAGTGAACATAACAAAAAGACTCAATTTCATGGGATGTCCATACTCAACACCGAATCATTAGGATCTTTCAATTAAAGTGGTTATCCATTATTCCTCCCTTTTGTAAAAGTAGGTCTTGAAAATAAAGGTGACCCAATCAGTCACTTCAGTTTCATGACTATAAATAAATTATCATCAAGTTCAAATTAACATAAAGTTCCAGAAAAATATTTTGGCATGAAAACATTTTGAGTTTTCCCTGCAGTTCTTACCCCTTTGTAGTGGACCATTTGCATAATATTTTTGTACTTTCCAAGCACTTGAAAACCTAATTATGACAAAAACCAAGGTAAAACAAAGATGTGTTCAGTGTTGCATTTTCCACCAGAAACACACCAGAACAAAAAGAGAAGCACTAACTTCCAGACAGGTATATTCATCCACTAGCCCACAGTATAACATGGCTCTTGCCAGTTAATAGAACCTCCCTCCCTGCATTATTACACCACCACATTCACCTACTGGAGTCCATACCTAATTCAATACATGAAGACACCAAATAATGCATCACCTTTCCTTGCTTACAATCAGTTTTCATTTTCCAAGTTGTCTGGACCACTTGCTGTCCAGTGAATGCTGATCTTTTTCATTTTCCCCTTTTTCTGTAAAGGAAGGAAGACTCCACCTTCCTCCAACATTAGGAAGAATTAGTGGATCATAACATTGAGCACTCAGCTGCTACAGATCACTTTTGCATTCATCCCTCAATTATCAAGTGTCAGGAGAAAAGTATTTGCCTGAAACAGGAGAACTAATTCAAACCAGCAGAAGCCATTTTACAATCAATTAGTCTGCACAGTTGGATTTATGTAGCTACTTCTCTCAAGGCTTCTAAACATTTACCCATCACTTTAGTCTGAGCACCTGCCACCTATAAAACCAACAACTGAGCAGTGCAGGGGTCCCAGAGCCACATTCACTGTGTGAATATTGTGGACCAGGCCCCCATTCAGAGGCACCAAGCTGTGCTCATCATGTTTGCTATTAGTAACACTACATGGTTTGACTCCACTGTCTCCAGAGCAGGGGTCAAAGCAGATGGTGTACAAACATCCAGGCACCGAAGGTGATCTCCAGAGGATGTGTTTTTAAATTGCAAACTATTTCCATCACAACACACACTAAATGGAACAAGTTTCATCATTCCAAAAGCAACTCTTGAACATCACTCACTACAGCCATAAAGACCCATTTTCCACTTTAATCTAAAATTCCAGGTAATGCACATATTAGAAGTGCATTAAAATGCTCTCAACCTGATTGGATTTTTAAAGGGGTTGAAAGGTGAATAAATGGGTAAAACGTGTTACAGAAGTCTGAAAATAGAAATTCCAATTTTTGAATTAGTTATGGAAAGTAGCACAGCAAATAAGTTGAGTAGCATTTCTTTCTAACTTGCCCAATTAGCCTCGTTGGCAATTTTCACAACTCAAGTCCAAGCCTACCTTTCCATCAAAGCAACTTCTCACACTAACTTCCCACAGCTCTGATGCTAAACAAAAGACCATATCTCACACAAACAATATCCTTTTGTTTGGCATTAGAGCTGGATACAGATCCTTGATGGGGAAATAGGTCCCCCACATCACAACCAAGGCCAGAGGATGCCTCACTGCACAGTCACCAAAAGAGCAAATCTCAAGAGCTATCACGGGCCACTGGAGAAGATTAATGTCCTAAAAATCCTTGGGGGCTTCTATCAAGTGCAGTAGTTTCTAGGAGAGCTTTCAGGGCCTCCACTTGCACTGCTGATGAAAATTAAGAATCAGTAATGACAAATTATTTCAGCTTTTTTCAAAAACTGCATCTTTCTAGTTACTGAAATAATACTTATGTAACACATCCCTAGAAAAATATTTTCAAGCAACCTACTACCTGAAAATACCATTATTCATTTAAAGAAAAAACCAGGCCTTGCTGTGCTTAGTATTTATTGTGAAAAATTTTGTAAAGCTCCTTATATGGAAAAGTAGGCACACAAACTAAGTTCTGAATTTTGCTCTCAAGACTGGTAAAGCCTTTCTTTGCAAAAAGGATACATAAAAAAAAAAAGCCTGTGTTAATTTTTTCATCAAGTAATACAATTAACTCTTTAAGCTATGCTCAGATGCAAGTACAATCAGCTCCTTAGATGTTTAAGATTTTTCATTAGATTCACTGAGCCAGTTCTGAATTGATCACAAAAGAGTAGATATCAGCTCCAGGCACATAAGAGCACATTATAGTTACTAAAAAAAGCTTTACATAGCATGATACATCAGGATTTAATGCGTGGAAAGAGAATAACTGGGAAAATAATACATGATATGTAAGATATGGATTCATTTCTTCTCAACAATAGTTTTTGTTCTACTTAAAGATAAACACCACTTGATTGCTTTATTGTGGATTTGGATGCAGAGAAGACAATTTTCTACTGCATTTCAAACAGAAAGGAAGTATCTATGGACACACATTCACAGCAAGAAAAATAGAACACCCAAGGGAAATGCTTTAGAAATGACTGTGTATTATCAGCTAGTGCAACAAGCTAAGTAAAAGCTGAGTTAAATAAATGGAGTTTCAATATTTGTGGCTAGAGGCTTCTGAATCAGAATACCTCAGTAATTAGCTCAGATGAAATTTAATTACTCGTAGAATTACCAATGTCTTCATTAGTAACTGGCCCTTTGGTATGGATTATCACATGAATCTTTTTTCATACCATCTCTAATTGAAAGTAAACAAACCAAAGCCTGGTGTAAAACCAGTCAACATACACAGATTAAGCTAGTATTTATGCTAGATCTTATTTTCTCTGAACTCCAATACCCATTTACAGTGCCTAATAAAGAATCAAATGTGACAGTAATGCTTTGCTGGTCCCCTGCCAAAATGCTTGATGGCGAGTCCCTGCCTAACTTAAGGATATAAATTGATATAGCAGATCCTCCAGCTCCAAACCTAAGGCAGCTACTTTGCCCTAATCACAGGGTTTGTGTCATGAATTAAACATCAAGACACATTTTTGAGACGTGCACATGAGCAAGAGAGCTTGGGAAGCTCCAGGGTGGTGAGAGGAGCAGTGGTGCCATGGGATGCCAAGTGTCCCCCTGCCCTAGAGTGCCAGCAGCCCTGTGCCTCCAAGGGAAAGCCCATGCACAGGGAGATGTCCTGTTGGGAAGCTGGTCATGCTGGCAGCTATGCCACTGCCACACAGCCTTGGTCTCCTCAGGGAGAGGAGCTTCAGGGTGCTGTACTTGAGAAAAATAATCTTCAGTAGTTTTGCACCACTCTGTTCTCCCAAAATAAGCACGAAACCCACACAGAGAAGAAAGGAGGGAAGCCCTGGAGATGCCAGGCACAGGAAGCAACAGTGACATCCCAGTCTCAGGTACCACAGAAGGGAACCAGCAAGGTGCTCCTGCTCCAGGAGAGTGTTCTAAACACCCCAGGCCAGGAGTCACTACTTGCAGGCTGATTTGGTTTGAGGGCCTGGCAAGAAACAAATGCTCTGCCTTGTTTCACAACTTGGCCAAGTTGCTAAAACAGCAACTTAGGCAATGGCACTGCTCCAGGCTCTAGTAATACTGTGCATTCAGGGGACAGGACACAGCATCTGGTATCTTCCCAGAAATACAAGATCATTTCTAGGACTCTAGCTTCCTTAAGAAACATGCATACTTTTTTACCCTTTTATTGAAATAATTTGCAAATCCTGTCCACTGCATCCTACACATTGTACATTAATGAAGGAAGACAGGCACATGGAAAATTTATATTAAGATTATTTAAATAATTAAATTATTCCTGTTCCTGGAGCTATCAATACCACTTATACATGTGTGCAACGCAGTAAAATTAACAGTGTTCTATTATATGTGGGATTTCTCAGCATGATACAAGGAAAAGTTCCCCTGAAGAAGGGGCCTGCAGCCAACCTCAAATAGAGTCATAGAATAGTTTGGGTTAAAGGGGCCTTAAAAATCATCCAGCTCCAACCCCCTGCCATGGACAGGGACACCTTCCACTAGACCAGGTTGCTCAGAGCCCACCCAGCTTGGCCCTGAACACTTCCAGGGATGGGGCATCAGTGATTTCTCATGGCAATTTATGCCACTATTTCAGTTTATAATCCAACCATTACTTTCAAGGCAAACCATATTACCATACTCACAGAATTCCTTTTGCCCTCAAAAAAAAAGGAAAATCCCCGGGCAGTTCCTTGTACAGCATGGAGAAATGATGTGATGTTAGCACAACATACTGGTTGCCTCCATTCAAATGGATGCAAAACTTCTGTACTTCCACAAGGAAACTTCTAAGATGGTGAGAAAAAAAGTTTTAAAATACATATTAAGGATGGTGATGGGTATTTCTGCTACAAATCTGACTAACTTATGTCTTGATTTACTTACAAAGTACTTGCAGCTTCCTTTGATATTAATTTGATTTTCTTTTTTTTGCCTCCTCATCCTTGGAGGAAAGTCATTATTACCTCTCAACAAGCTAAGCTAACCTAATACAAGTGCTCTAATGGAAATATCTGTTTTAACCTATGACAGCTATTACTGTGGAAACAAGAGGAATTAGAACCATTTGTTTTCATGCTTTTACAGTGAGAGGAGACTGCTGCCTTCAGCAAGCTTGTAGAGCATCCTCACTGAAATGCTTTCTGGATTTTTTCTGTGGAATTTAATTAGAATGCATTACTTCCCAGCACCACCTCAGCAAGAGCCACCTCTTCTAACAAATGCTTAGCAACATTTTCACAGTATTAATGTATTTAGATGATCTGTATTCAGCCTTAGCAAAAAATCCTGCACTGCAAGTTCCATACACTTTGAAACAGACTCCTGAAGAGGTGTGCTAGGAGCTAATAATTTTATGTTGATTCTAGAAGTGTTCCCCATGTGTCAGATCTAGAAAACACTGAGGAATATGCAGAATATACTCTTTTTAAGAGGAAATATTATTTGAATACACAATCTATTATCAGTAAGTCACAGGTCTTTTCAGTGTCTGGCCTTGTAAAGGACAAAGGACTCTATTAGATAAGATTCAAAAATGGTAAGATTTAGGCGCCAGCTGTGTTAGACAAAATAAATCACTGCTTTCCCTCAGAGCTAACGTGAAGAAAGACTGTACACACAGGAGGGCCCAAAAGTGGTCAAATGCTTTGCTATTGACTTGTATTCTTATCAGAATTGTAGCAAATTTTACATATTTAGGCTCTATTAATAAAAGTGTAGCTGTCCATCTCATCTGAGGGCTTAAAAAGTTAAATCCTGCAAGTGCTCACACATGGCCTGTGTGCATGACACCCTTCATCACATCCTGCATATCACTCATTTTCAGCTTGAAAACAGTCATAAAATTAGCTCTTTAGAAGGGTTTGGGTGAAAGAAAGCAGAATTTCTCATGTCAAAAGCACAAAAAAAAAAATCAAGGAGACAAAATGGTAAAGCAATTTGCCATAGGAGAAATAGGTGCATCAACTGCACACAAGTATTCATGACTATTGAAGGCAGATTTAATGCTTAATTAAAAGCAGTACCAATGCAATAAATAGAGAAGACACGTCTGCATGCAATTTAATTTTTTGACTCGTAGTTGTAAAGCTTTTTTTAACCAAGCTAAAATTCCATCAGGTAGGGGGCCAACTTGGCAAAATAATCTTGGCTTCAAAGATGTGAACAGAGCTGGAACACCTAACTTGCCTGTTTAGCTGAACAGGGGAAGGCTGTATGTGCTATGAATTCAGAATGTCTAAGCACACTGGAAGCTAAAACAAAGGATTTCTCACAACAAATACCTCACTCCATACACAGGGTCTATTAAAGACAAAGATTTGGAGGAGTGGGGGATGCTAAAGCTTCCACTGCATTTCAAGTCAGAGATAATGACAGTGACCTGCCAGATGAAGTTAGCAGTTTCACAGGAAGCCTGTCATGCTTGTGTTTATTTTTCTTAAAAGACATGTATGAGCCCATGCTGTGTACAGTGGCACTTCAAACACAGCATCTGCCTCCTGATCTGTACAAGAATGAACATACTTGTTAAGCTCATTCTCCTGTTGATGGACAGCCCAGTGAAACAATCATAGTTTGCCTGTCACACACATGCATAAATTAAGATGCAAAATTACATTTAGAATTGCAAATGCCCTCCCCTCATATTTTTTAAGATAGCTTAGAGAGCAATAATAATTCTACATCTCCCAAATATTTGTATTGCAGAGGTGTCTGCACATGCTCCTGTGCTACCTCTGCTAGCTGAGCCTGCTTTGAGCAGATGACCTTTACAGCCTCAGCCATTGAAAACATCTGACCACTTTCTGTACACTGCTCAACATCTTCTCTTTTCTGCTTCAACTGAGATTTTAAGGAAAAAAAAGTGAAATTAGACAAGACACTTGAATCTTTAGACTCACTGCTAAGTATAAGCATTGTGAAACCTGAAACCCCGTGTTTATCAAAGTTCTCTTGGGAGCTTTATACTAGTCTAAAGCAAAACATCTAAAAGTTTCATGGAGTGTGATTTATGAGTCTTACCACTAAAGAAAAATTTTCAAAGTGCACTTCAAGAACAGATCTCTCACGTAAATGGGATTATTCATTCGTTTCAAATTAATAAATAATAAAATCTTGCAGCAAATCAAGCCAGCAGGAAAGTGCTTGGCACATACACATATATCTATATCTGCAATCTTACAATATATATGAAAAAGAATTGCCCTAAGCTACTTTTCTGTAATAGAGAAATATCTGGTAATGATCAATGCCAGAGTTTTTGAAAGAAACAGATTTCAGAAAGATCATAAAGAGCATGGCATGCTTTGGACTATAACTATGCAGCACAGTATTTCTTTTGAGCAAAAGAAAACTTTAGTTCCTCTCAATAAGGTTTTGCTTTTATGGTTGAAGCATTTCTGTATTATTTGCCTGAAATTAGCAACAACAAAAAAAATCTATCACATTTTTATCCCCTACTTTTAACACAGACTGAGAAAATTGAAAATATTCATTTTCACAGTGATAGGTTTAAACAGATAAGAAATAATCTGCATTTTCTACTACATATTAGAATAATGGAAACAACATTCTTCCCCATGTATTTTTAATGATATGACCCTACAACTATGAAGCATAGTCACAAAGCACTGAAACATCATTTAGCAAGATGAGAAAGCTGTGACTTATTTTATCTGATCCAGAAATGAGCTGTCAAAGTTAAATTGTTATGTAATTAATTGTGCATTTGCTAGCAATTTTTAATCTGTGAACGAAAAACTGTTCTGAAATAGCAAATTATTGAACACTCTCATCTAATACATGAGATAATTCTTTGAAGACCACTTTCCCTGAACTGAGCGCTAATGAGAAGTTCCTCACTTTAATAAAATGTCATCCAATAAGTATAACCAAACTATTTTCTTTTTAAAAATAAAATATTTCTTAGACAGCCCTCAGTGGATGGATTCCAGAACTGATGTTGAGGTACAGAAAGATCCAAGACCCCCAAATAACTCATCTCCAGAGTGAGCACTGAAATGCCCTACTTAGTTCTAGACACAAGCTGCAATTACCTGATTCACATGCAAGGCACAGTACAGGACACTCTGCCTTTACATTCCTACAGACCTGCAGTTAAAAAGTCTTGGGTTGTTCTCAAGTTCCTTCAAAGCAGAGCTAGAAGGGCTATTGATGACCTTTGATCTTTCCTTCACCCTTCATGCCAAGAATGCCACTCTCCCTCTCACAGGATTCAATAGTTATTGACCATCACTTGTTCTGATACATTTGGACAGTTTTCCCCAGATTTTTTTCTTTTGGAAGCTGAGAGTTGGTGTCCCGACTACCAAGAGTAAAGTCAACTTGAGAGGACTTTTACTGGCTTTCTTCCAGTTAAGGTTTCCCATTCCAAAACCTTCACTGGGATTTATTTCTCCTGGAGAAGTGAGGGTCTAAATACAGAACAGCAAGTGGCAGCAGGAAAAGAAAATGAGTATCTGCTCTCCAAACACTGCACAGCCAGCACAGGAGCTGAAAGATGAGAAAAGGTTGAAAATTTGTAGAAAAGTAGGTATTAATGCTGGAACCCAGGCTCGGCACCCTCACGCTAATAAAACTTTCACAGCACCTATTCATGGAGGGATGTGTTTTTAGAAAGGGTAAAACGTCTTTTCTGTTGGGTTTGTTTGGGTCTTTTTAAATTTTGTTGTTGGAAGAGATGAACCCCAAACAGAAACTGAACAGTAAAAGAAGACTTGATTGAAAGCAAATATATTTCAGCCTAAGATATCAAAAAAGCCTGTTTGAACTATGAACTTCCTGCAATATCCTTTTAGTGGTTAATTGCAAGTCACCAAGATCTGATAGTTGATGGTTACAAAAATAAGTGAATAAAAAAATGGACAAAGACAACTGAATCCTGAAATACTTTCATTTAAAATGCAACATAAATAAAACTTCAAGCTCCATCTCAATAAATATACATTAGGACACTTAGTACTTGTACATGTTCCAGGGTAAAGTGTTTTATATTACATGCATTGTATCATTCTCCTTACTGCCAATTTTTATTATTTTTCATGAAGCTTACTACCACAATGACTGCCAAGAACATTATTGGAGCCTCATACATTCTGTTAAAACATCAAGAGCACCATATTTTCCAAAATGAAAGACTTTAAATTATATAAAGTGAAACTCTCTAAATTGTATCAAGTGGTGGTTTAATTCATATCTTGTCATCTAATAAGTAAATTTGCTTTTTGGAAAGAAAAATAAAAATAAAAACTGGGTTTCAGTTTAGTGCCAGGAAAACTATTAATTTCTACACAATGGGAAGTGAGTCCTAAACCACTTGGAACAAAAGTTGCCACAGCAGCATCACCAATTATCTGCATCATCCAAGCTTGTTTCCAGGTGATGACATCAGGTTCTCAATTACATACACATTCATTAGAAAGTTCTCATTATTCAATACTAAAGCTTCCTGGATTGAGGATTGAAACAATTGCAAATTGCAAACACTGAGCCTTCTACCTAAAACAAGCCAATGACAAAGCACACACCTGATCTCAGAAACATTCTTCCTATATAGCTATTTATGGCCCAATAAATAGCATGATGTTAAAATATTTTCTTGAATTTTTGAATTGCATTGGGCCATTAATTCAAGTGTTTAACATTGAGATTGTCTCAGTTTCTCCTAACTTTTCACGTAATAAAAATATAACATTAATTTTGCAACCCAAGTTCTACTAGAAAGGTAGAACTACACAGTACCTGCTCTCATCCTTTTCACTGATTTTTGGTTAGTTAAGCTGTGAGAACTGAAGGCTAACAGAGTTACCTCTGCTCTTTGTGTATGGAACAGGAAACCTTTTATTATTCAGGTATTGCATTCATCTCCTACACCAGGTCTAACTTCCTATGTATTGCTCCTTAATATGGAACAATTTTTTTTCCTGCTCCCCATAGAACCTTTTCAGCAAAAGCAAGTTTTTCACCTCTCAAAGATGCAGACTAACAATCCTGGGGGGAAACAGCAATAGAAAACAGTCCACAGAAAAGAGATACTTCTCAGGTTATAAGAGAGTCATGAAAATAACCTTAGGCAAATTCATGCAAATTACTCACGAGGAAAACTTAAGTTTATGCTTACACAGTCCACATTTTTCATGAGAATTCTCAAGGCCTTGTATCACTTTATTCCAAGAACTTCATGGGTTTTTGTCACTTCAGTAATAAGAATCCTTTTTTCCTTGGCCACTTGGCACTATTACCACAAATTTTTTACTTCATTAGTAAAAGCTATTCTGCTCAAGTTATATCCTCCTGTACTTAATGCTAAAAGTAGTCTTACTTTTTGTTGCATGATTTCAGAGAATTACATTGTCATGGAACCTATAATGATGTCTTATATTTAATTGTTTACTTTTGAGTTACCTTGGATGTCTCTGAAATAAGCAAGACATGAAGTATTTTCTGATTGTTTGCCAGGAAGAGCAATGTCTGCATGCTTAATAATTTATACATTTTATCAAAGTCTATGAAGATTAATTCTAAAGGAAAATGCAATATTTGTAGTTTGCATTAACTGTGCAGTGTCTTTGCCTCCAAGAAGGATTTATGACAAATGGAAATATAATTGATTGAAAGCAAAGAATGCTTTGTGATCGAATTTAAATTCCACAGCTCATGCAGAAGTTCAGCTGCACTACAAGGTGGTATGTGCAGCTGCCTTTTTTCAGATTTCACTTTTTAATTAGCCAGTACTTGAGGCAAGAATACCTTAAAGACTCTCCTAGTTTCTTTTCCATCAAGAGTTTCTGCAAAGGGTGTTGCCTTGACAAATTAAGACCTCTTTTTAAAAAATGTAATATATGATTGGTTAACAGCCCTTTTTTTAAAGCTACTTGCCAATTTTAAAAGTGGCTACTATTAACCATTCCATTAAAACAAAACAAATCCTCCCTTCAAAATACAGTGTTGCTATCCATTAGCAAAGCTGCATAATGTACAAGAGAGAAAAATTAAGTACTAAATCATGTTCAATTGCTATGAAAAACTACTGGTACTTTGATAGGGTAAAGGTACATGCTGATACTGTGCTTTCCAAATGTACTTTGAGAACATTATGATGAGACAAGCAGCAGTCACTTTGCATTAAGGCTGATGCTTCTTTCACTACAGCTGAAGCCCTCCAATACAGGCTGCTGAACCAAAAACAAGTCTTGTTTTTACAGTTCAACCTTTTTTTTCCTTGCATAGGTATATATACAAACCACCCACCTTTGCACCTAGAGCATCCAATTTGTATAGGCATAAGTGAGAACATGAGTTTTAGGTGTATCATTCACACACATTTCGAGCACAGTACATCTTGGCCTAAAGAACAAATGTTTTGGGTTTGTTGTTTCCAAAAACTCACTCAAATCTCTCCAAGTGCCTTCACACACCTACAGTGAGGATACAAACACAGGTCTAGCCACATCATTACTTAGCTGCTTCATGACTTAACTCAAATATCCACTAGCATTCCACCGTGACGAAGCACCAAGACAGAAGGAATAACTGCAATGTAACAACATGCCTGGAGGGCTTTGGTTGTCCTATCCCAAATTATTCTTACTATATCACCTGAATTCATAACAGGTGGTAGTGCACAAGCAAAGATTGCTTAAGCTTGTCACCTGGGTTTAATCCTGATTTGGATCCAAGCACAGGTCTGTCAGAGACTCAATGCTTTTTAAAGCATTAATACATTACCTGCAGCTTTGCACATTCATTTATTTAAAGGCAAGTTTAAAAGACTGATGTAAGAGGACTGATTTTCAGATAGCAGAAGTTACCATTAACACAAAAACCTGCAAGTGAACTCACATCAGACACCCAGAACAGATCTCAGCTTTCCTCCTCTGAGCATGAAAACCCATCCTACCCCGCTGGGCTATGCCACAAACTCTGGATGGGCTGGGTGACCTGGGAGCTGGGTGTGCACAAGGCTGGTGTGGGCAGCACCCCTGAGGCAGCAGAGCCACCTGCATCCCATTCCATGTCACCATGGGGCTCCTCTTCCCACAGAGTCACAAGAAACGTCACACACATGCACTTGGTAGATTTGGCAGTGCTGAATGCAAATCATGGCACCACAGCACCCATGGACCATTTCAGGATTAGCTGAGGTGTGAAATTTGGAACCAGTTCCAAGCCTCTTTGTTTGCATACACAGTTTTTATTTCTCTGGTTTTGCATTTTTAAAGCCAAAATCACTGCCAGTCATTTAGTATCATAAAATCATATATGTGCACAAATACATACCCCATGTATCATATATACAAAATACTTTTCCTTACCTTGTCAGAGAGACAGCTGAGCTAGAGAAAGATACTGACACACTGCTGCTTTAGCCCACAGCAAAGTGCAGTGGTTGGAAATAAACACCACAACTTAGTCTTCATAGTCAAAACATGACACTAAGGATGGGTTTGGGGAGAAATCTCAGGTATCCTCAATCTGCCTTCTTTCCCACTATTAAAAAGCCACAGTAATCTCAGGACTAAGTGAAGACATTGTTTTTGGAGTATGTTTTGAGGAACATTTGGGCTTTGTCAGCAGCACAGACAAAAGAAGGTGAAATTGAGACAGTTTGAATGCTTGTCATCAGCTATAAACACCCACCTTATGACTCTGAAATCCAGAAGATATTCCCTTTTTCTGTACATTGATCTATACTCTTGTATATGCCAAGTTAGCCATAGTTCTGCCTGCTTTATCATTGATTAAAGTTACAAAAGGCAAAAAGAAACCAAAAATATTACATTCTCACACACAACACTGTTTAATATCAAAAGTTAAGATGCTTTTCCCCCATTAGGCCTGTACTGGGGGGGAAAGTTTCTGCAGGCAGGGGGTCAGAGCTTGGCCAGCCAGCAACACCCTCTGCTTTCTAGCACATTGTTTGAGCTCTGAAGCCTCCTGGCTGTAGCACATTGCACAGCCTTTATGCTTGATCATTAAATAAAGCAACCTGTCAACACTGTACCCTGACAGCTCTGTTAAAAAAAAAAAAAAAAATTTGAAAGGCACATCTTGGGCAGGAAGAATGAATCCAAGAACACCAGCACAACTGCTGTGTACTTCAGAGAGCAGACACTGTTTTATCCAGCATCTCTAGAGCTTCAAAGAGAGCACCTGCTTCATCTGTACAGCAGTGCGATTCCAGATATTAAGAAGCATTCACTTCTTTTACAGGACTAAACATTATTAGATTCCAGGACTTCTTATTCATCTTCTGTCTTAAATATCAATACTAACACTCTTTGTGGACATCACTGAACAGTAATTGCCTGCTTATTGTTCAAGTAACTTCAGACTTCCAGATATATGATTTCGATGTTCACCAAGAAAAACAAATTTGTTTCAAAAAACTCTTCATATTACTCAGGGCTCAATATCAGAGATAAGTATTTGTCTAAAAAAAAAAAAATGTACAAAATATAGGCCAAAATATATTTACTCCTCTGAGGACAAGAGTAAACCTGCAATATTCAAGTAAGTAAGAAAAGCAGAATGGATGCAAACCACTAAAAACTATATCTTTGTCTATTATTCTAGAGTGCAAAATAAAACAGTTTCTTCCTTATTCCAGTCTCTACTGGAAACTTATTCTGAGCAGACTGAAGTATCTAGTCCTAAGCTGCACATGAATAGAGGAAGATGCAGCCCCAAAAACCAGACTTCAAAAACCAGAGAATTCTTGGATTGAGTTAATGTGCAAAAAGAGACAGAGCTGTTAAAAAACAAAGGGTCTTCAATTGAAGTTTACTATTCCGATTGGAAATGGAAGTGGAACAAATGTTGATTTCTTTCTAACTTCCATAGCAACCCACTCACACTGAAGTTATGTGACTCAGAAGCTGTTTTCTTTAAATGCAGCCATATGGCTTTTAAACACTGTTGGTTCTATGCCCAGATACAGAATCATTATTTCTTCATTTTATTGTCCTGATAGACTCTGAAAAACCAAACTTTATAATTAATATTAATTTTACTCAAATTGATCAGAAATTACATTTCTCAGGTTCCTTCAAGGCATGCCCAAAGGGCTTTACTTTTTACTTTAGAAAAACAGTGTTAACAAAAACCCACAGCAAAATTACAGATGTATCCAGAAATCTAAAGGGTTTGCACTTTTACATACCCTGCGTATGTAATTATGCCCAAAAAATACTTGTTCCTTGTTTATCATTTATTACCTCATTGCCATTAAAAGTTCATATTTCTCAAGTGAAGGTTCCAGCAATGCACAGCAGTTGCTATAAGTGTATGCTCAAAAGTCTGCACTATACTTCTATCAGAGTAGAGTACAAAGTCTACAAAGATTGAAACACAGCCAGTTTTATTATACTAGACCTGTTTAGAGGTACTTAATATTCAAAAGCTGCATTACAACTTAAAGTTATTTAAAATTAAAGCAAAATAGCATGATCATGGTCCATAATTATTTTCCACTAAGGGTTACTGCTAATTTTAGGAACACATTTTGCATTCTACAGTGTTTTGTCATACTAGTTTCATTTTTCTATAATATGGTAGTTATTAGGTAGTTACAATTTGGTAATTATTAGGAAACAGAACCACACAGAACTACATGACTAAAGGTCAGCTCACAGATCAAGACTATCTTGTCATCAACCAGAAACTCAGAAGGTTTAGAACCATGTAAAGAATATTTCAGAGCACAAGTGCCCTTACATCACACACTTTGAAAACAAACTCTTACAAGATGTTGTATCTGTGTTTCTTTCCAATGCCATCACCAGTATTCCAGAAAACTGAAAAATACACCATACTCATCACATTTTAGCACAACGCCAAAAATTAGTCAGTCTTCAAATATCTCTGGTTTTCCAATTCAAAGACTATGTCAAAATGGACACAAAAAGCAACACTCCTTTTTGTACAAATACAACTTATACCACAGAAAATCTGGTTACTACCTGCAAAACACTCATGACACTTCCCTGCTAAAATCCTATACAGGCTGCCAGGTTGTCTTTTAGGATATGTGGAGGCAACACAGGTTTCCAGCAGAACTGCAGTGCACAGTTTACATCCAATTTGTACCTCTAAAACTGCACCAATCAGGAGTGAACACCATTATCCTTCCAACAGCCAGGAATTCTTTCTGCAGCCCAAACTGCCTGGGAAAATGGACCTAGCACAGGCTGCACACACTGACTAGCATCATGCTTGTAGCCAGTAATAGTAATAGAGAGCAGATAGGCTCTAGATTAAATACCTAGAGCATTTTCCACACTTGGAGTAAAGTAAGGATGTGGAAATCTCAGCCCACATGTAACACATATTTCCTGAAGGCCTGATAAAGGAAACCCTCAAAAAGGAATGTCTATCTTCTTCCCTTCAATTTCAGTGCCTCAAAATGACATTTTTCCCCTTTCCCATTTTGACACAATACACAAATATCTCTTATTCTAAATATATATTTAAAAGTACAATAGCCTGGTTTTACCTCTCTTGTTAGCAGCCCTCAGATCAGAAACAAGCAATAATGCTTCATTTTTCAAAATTGAAAAGCCAAGAAGATTTTTCTTTACCCTGCCTGCATCCCTACAGCCGTTATTATGCACCACCATCAGTGAATGCAACAGGGAAATTATTCATGGCATGGTCACAAAAACCTTTCTGAATATTGCAGATATCACAGCCAAACAACACAAAGTATCCATGTCTATAATCTCTTAAACAGCTACTGCTCCACGCCTAGAGAGCCAACAACAGATACAAAGGGAAGATTTATTTCAAGGCACACTTAATCACTGAGCTCATGAAAACAGATTCAAACACCTGGATAATCCCTGAAGGATTCAAGACATCATTTTCCAAACAGAATTTGACTTCTCAGCTGAAGTCCTTCAGATTTTTATATCCCTATTTCTTGTCAGCTGTTCAGAGGAGTTCAGCCCTTGATCACACTGCCTTCTTTCTCTAACCAGTGCTATGCAATACCATGCCAATAGCAAATTGCAGTAAATGATCTTCACTTACCTTGTCCTTGTCCACTGATCTTGTGACCCCACAGCATCAGAATTACTGCCAATACCCAGTGCATCTTCCCAGCTACTCTGCCACTTCCTGGTCTTCCAGCCATTGCATTATTGGATGCTAGTCAAAGAAATATTATTGAATGTTTTAGTTATAACTCTTGGGAAATATACCTTTGGGTGAAGGAAAGCAAAAAATTCCAATAAATTTCCTCAGTACACATCTATAACTCTACTTTAATAAATACTCACTAGTAAAAATGCTTTTTTCATTCAGAACCTCCCTGACTGTTTGCTCAAGACTGTCACCTCATAGGCTATTACAAAATCAAAATAAGCTGCTTTGAAAATGCTGGAATTTTCTTTTCATACAGAAGGTCTGAGCTTCACCAAAAAAACCCTCAAAGAGTCAGGTTTAAAAGTCCTGAACAAGAGGAACTTCACTGAGTCTAATAAGTCTTATTGTATTGCACAGAAAATTTCCTGATGCAAAATCCCTCAATTAAATTAAAACTTGATTTTTTTTTTTTAACCTTGGGTTTTACAACATTGAGATGTGTTAGCAGTTGCTTTTCACTGTGTGCTTTTAGGGACCAACTCTGTCTTCCAGTCACCACGTTTTTCACATTACAGAATGATTTGGGTAGGAAGCAACTTCAAAGCTCATCACTTTCCAATCCCCCTGCCAGGGGCAAGGACATCTTCCACCAGA
>VZTT01077354.1:0-10088 GCA_013400855.1 Buphagus erythrorhynchus | reverse complement strand
CAGGTGCAGAGGCCAGGCTGGCTTTGGTTCCTGCCCTTCTGGCAGTTTCATCCTGAAAAAAACCACTATGGGGACACATTCAGTTTCCTCTCCGTTAAACCATTCCAGAAAAATAATCTCTACCAAATGTACTTTCTTCAGAAGCAGCACAAAGCCTGCTCTGTGACTCCCAACAACAATGTGCTCATTAAAAACTTGCTGTTATGCAGCAATGAAAGTGCTCTTGGGAAATGGGTCTAAAAAAGGGGGTACAGTCAGGAGCAGAACAAGTAATTGACAGAGAAAGGAATTTACAGTCAGACACTCCTTCACTAGGATGGAGTTACCTCGGTCTTACTGCAAAATGTCCTAAGGCAAAGTGAGAGCTGTTCCTGAGCAGAGGAAAACATGCAGGCACAAGTTACATTGGCCTATGGACACTGCTCACATGATGGGAAGAGCATCTCAGGGCCACATGACATCTCTCAGGAGAAGGCCATGGTTGAGGTGGACCTCTGAGAAGAGCAGGAGACTGGCCTGAAGCTCAGCACTGTTCCCATCAGCTCCCAGCCTTGCTGAAGGTAGAGGGGTTTCATGCAGCAACAGATACAACCCAGGATTGTGCCACTGCCCATGCTCAGGCACAATCCTGCACTTCCTCTGGGGAACCACAGCCCCCAGCTTGCCGGACGGGTCTGGTGCACCACACTGCAACATGGGACAAGAGAAAACACTTTTGGCCATATCAAAATGAGTCACTCTTTTAACTGGAAATTTAAGCAAAGTGAAGACCATTGTGCAAAATGTTTCCATGTCGGTGAATCAGCTTCTTCCAAGGGGAAAAGCTGAGCCATTTGAAGAACACTGGCCCGTTATACAGCACAAGCCCTCCCCCAGAGACCTCGCAATTAAGGCCTGAGACAAGCTGGAGCAAGCAGGCAAAATAAACCCTGGGTTCACAGGTACCAATTAAGCAAGGAGAGCAGAAATCTGAGTTTACCACTGGCCTGACCAATGCCAGCGGGGAAGAGTGTGTTGGCCAATTTCAAAATTAGACTTAAAAGAAGAAGAGCTGGTTAATATGAACCAATAAACCTCGCTAGGCTGAAAAATGATGAAATAGCCCTCTGTGTGTTTCTGCCTTCTCCTTTTATGCATCTGTCATGAATAATTAAGTGGCTCTTTGTCTTCAGCCCTTGATTCTGGGGTGTAGTAACAGGAGTAGCCGATGGTATCTTGACTCTTCTCCCTTCAGACAATATTACACTCTTGCATGTAATCCTATGATGGCACAAAGCAGGTTCTCCTTATCCTCCCAATCAGGTTTCTATCCTGTCTTCTTCCTGTGCATGTAATTATCTTGGAGTCTGGTTCATAGAAGCAATAAGCACATACACCACTCAGCAGCACCGTTCAGACTGGCAGAGCTGCTAAGGCTGGGCTATAATTACACAGTAGAAATCCTTCAGCAGCAGTCAACAGCCCTGGACAATAACAGCAAACAAGTAATACCTTGTAGGCCAGCTTACCCATTAGTTTTTTATTATTTTTGCAGTCATGAGTCATGTGGGAGTACCTAGCAGGTAACATGTCACATACAAGTGTTGGGCCTGGGGACCAATGGAGCAGACAATATTTTTTCTTTGGCTGTAATCTGAGCCACCCTCAAGAGACAAGGTGGGTTATCACTGTCCTGGCAGTCATGCAGGTGGCCAGGCACACAGTGGTGTCCCACCATGACCAGGAGTTAGGGAATTGCCAAAGCAAATGAAACACAAGACAGGAGGTACATGAATAAATCTGGTCTACCAGCACTGCAGGCAAACACAATCCACACTGGGAACAAGCATCAGAGAATGTGATCCCATCCCATCCAAGGGTGGGATTGTCATATTCCACTTTCTAGCAAACCATTCAACAGCCCAAAGCTTGGGAATTTCTGCAGGATGCCTTGCACACGTTTATGCACCTCATGGGAGCACCCTGAATAATGTAATAATACCACAGTAATCCTGGAAGCGTGACAATATTGGAGGCTGGACTAGATCACACCACTGTGTGCAGATGTCCACATTTCATTCGATGTGGTTGAAGAGGGGAAAGGCAGCCTGATGGAATCAGTGTGCACTTCTGGTGTGGACAGCCATCATAGGCTGGCAGAGGGAAGGGAGCTTTCTGGGGACAGACATAGAGCACGGCTGGCACAGAGGGCATAGATGGGAGGGCTGGCCCTAGCCAGGGTGAGACAAGCAAGTTTACTTGAGATCTTGGGGGATAATTAAAAAATGAAACACAAAGGTAGGTCTGAAGAGTTGCACGAGCAGTCACAGTGAAGTAGCACAAACAGGTACTGCCAGTCTGCATCTCCCTCCTTCTCACCCACACCCCTCCTGCCCCAGCTGCTGGCTCCACAGGGCTTGAGTCTCCACAGCTCCCTTCTAGGAAAGGACAGCTCCCACCTTTTCTCTCTGTCTCCTGTCAGGCTGGTAGGGCGCTGCCTTTCTTACATACATCTTCCTATCGCCTCAGGAGTCCTGTGGACTGTCCTTGGCTGGCCCTGCAAAGGCACGAGGGGCACCCACACCCCTTGTGGCCCCTTCCTGCAGGAAGCATGTACAAAAGTGCAGTGGTGAATTTCCCCCCTCTTTCCATCCCATATTACAAGCCTTTTATGAAAGCAAATAATTTAAAAACAAATTAATAAAATAAAATTAACTGAGACATGACCTCAGCCTGGCTGCTCGGAGCGAGAGGCGGTGTCTGGACCTGGTCAACTGTTGCTACACCTATGCAACAGCATTTTATGGAGTACTCAGAGAAAAGGCAGGGTCCATGCTGCATGTTATAAATGTTTTTGGTGAAAGAACAACACTATTTCCCTGATTTTACAGCTTTTTCTTATGGGAAATTACTGGGAAGTGTTTACCTAGCTACTGGAGCTGAAATGAGCGTGTTGCAGCAAATAAACTGCCCGTTTTTTCCTTCAAAACAAATATAAACACAGTGGGATCAAAATCTGCTCTTTTCTTTGGTAGATGCAATGCCTGACTTGTCCCAGCTAAACTAAACACTTTTCCCTCCAGCTTTGTCCTTCACTTTTCAGTGATGCTCCCAGAGCAACACAGAGACAACCCGAGGATCCATCTGGGACAAACACTCCTGTGCTTAGTGACAACAAGCACAAGGCAGCAGATTACTGCGGGCTAGGGAGTGTATCCACCTCAAAAATGCTGTTGACTGCAGATGTATGAGGAAACATGTCACCATTGTAGACAGACGTGTACATAGTGATGTCTCATTCAGATCACTACTAATTACTCTGGCAGGGTACTTGAGGAGCCTTAGAAAGCCAACACCCGCTGACGAGGCATTATCCTTTCTGGAGCAGTGTTCTGCCACTGACAGCAGCTTGGGTGTTTCAGCTTGTGCTTGTCTTTCCTCCTGAGAAGGGGCTTGCAACTCCTTCTGATGCTGAGCTTCCACAAGGAATGTGTTCACTGCTCTGTCATGAACTTCTGAATGACAGCCTTGAAAGCAAGTAAATTCATGACAGTTCGATACTCAGCTATACGTAACTGCTCTCATGGTGTGGGTTTTCACCCACGATTGCTTGGCTGTAAATTCACTCAGGAACTGAAGGAAATGCATGATGCAATCCATGCCCTAGGCGAGGAAGAGGGAAGATGCTACCTCTGTCCCTCTGTCCATGCAGAAAGGCTTCAAACAAGACTAAAAGAAAAAAAAAAAAGAAAAAAGCAAGAAGAAATGATGGATGTGAAATGCAAGAGAGAAATATAACTAAATATCAGAGGGGTAAAAAAACATCTAGGAAGAGATGTGCACTTGAAGCACCCCTTCTCCATGGCCAGTGCTTCCATTCCCAACTGTGCCACCTCCAGCCTCACTGTGGCCTCTGAGAGACATGAAGGCCACTGAGCCAAGGCTCACCCATTTGTTCCCAGGGCACAGTTCATCCTGCCCAGCCACCTCTGTATTCCAGCTACAGTGAATGAAGAGGTAAATGTCAGCTCTCCTGGACACTCCCATGGTGACACTAAACCCATGTAGCACAAACACTGGTTCCTGCAGGTGAGGTAGTCTTCAAAAGAGCCGGTGCCCTGGGGAGTAAGTATTTACACATACTTGTAATTTGGTTTCAAAGGTTGGAGAATCCTAGGCAAAGAGCTGGGGAAAGTGGTGTGAAAAGACCACACTGGTTTTCTAATTGGCATCTTCTTGGCATTGTAGCAACATGCATTAGCAATAGCAAAAGATCCAAGACAAGACATTCAACAAAAACGAGGTCAGTGGAAAAAAACACATTATTACTGAAACCACCTTGCCTCTCATGGCATATTAACTGTGCCATGAAGGACACTGACTCAAACTCGATAAGATATGAAATATTAGAGGTTGCAGCACACATTTCTCAAGAGCTGCTGCCCATTCTCATTGATCCTGCTGCCCAGTTGACGATCAGACTTTGACGATTTCCAGTTTCACCAGGAGTACTTTCATTTTCCCTCCTGTGTTGGTTTGAGGCTCCCACATGGAAGCTTGTGCCATCCAGTGTTCACAGCAGTGCTGGCTGCTCTGGCTTCTTCTGCACAGTACTTACACACCTATGGCAGAGGTCTATCCCACACAGAGGCTGTGCTATTCCATCACATTGCTCACTCACTCATTTTATAAGTTTGTTTTGGTTTTTTTCCCAAAAAGGAAAATGGAATTATTTTTTCAGGTTTTCTTTCTCTTTTTACAATAATTGATAATTATTTCTGTTTTGTTTTGTCTTGGTTTGGTTTTAAATAATCTTATTATTACTTGCAGGAAAAGGAATTGCATTTTGGACTGATGCAAATGGCCATGGGTGAAAGGATACTCTTATTCAAATATTGTACTGAGGTCACACAGCACAAGGAAGTAATTAAAATATTTTTATCACTGTTATGGTAAAGACTCTTGAAAAAAAACCAGTATTTTGCAGCCTTGCATTTCCTGACACATGAAGATGAATCTAAGTCCCAGCACTGGGAGTGAAGACCTTTGTTTCTTTGCTCATATGGAAAAAGAAAGTGGAAATGCACATCAAAAGGGCACTACTGCTTGCCTAGGTGCCCTCTGGGAAAATGGTGGGACCGTGCTCCAACAGAAACAATTGAGCAGATGCCTGCAGGTGGACTTCAGAGCGATGACAAAGTTAGGAAAACTACTAATTTGAGTCAGAAGGAAAAGAAAAGCCTTTGGCTGCAGCTGAAAAAGTGCTCTTGACATTTAACAAAGTTGACCCTCAAAGTTGCCCAAAAAATATGAGGTAGACTCTGGCTGTTTCTCTAGAGAAAATAATGCCAGACCTATACTGAAAACTGGAAAATGAAGGTTAGGAACAGAGTGGTTCATTAATGATAAATCATCATGACACTCTTCTTTGCAGAGATACCAAGAAGTTTCTCTTCTCTAGTGTACCAAGGTCTTTAGGAGGAAATGATTGCATACATAGTTGCTGAGTCTGTTACTAATAATTATAATCTGTTTTACCACTGAAGTAAACTCCCTTATTCTTTTGCAGTTCAACTCAGGTGATAGTTTTCAACACTTACATCATCGTCGTAAAAAGGAGTGTCCAAGGTCCTGCAGGGACTGGGAGGGGCAAGCAGCAGGCATCAGCTCTGCCTCCTGCCCAGGAACATCAACAGCACCTGGCAGGTGATAAGCAGCATTCAGCCTGGGTAGGGGCAATAACCAAGCAGGCATAATCAATAGGTCCTGAGGCAAAATAAATCTGCTGAGTTTTGAAATAGATTCCTACATGAAAGAGAAAAGCTAGCACGGAGGAGAAGCTGGGAGAATCAAAAGGGCTGCCAATGTGGGCTGCCCGTGCAAACTGAAGAGGGAAATATCATCCTATCTCATGCCATCCCATCACTGCTGCCATTTGGGGGAACCCAGGAACACTTACCCCTGGAGCAGATCCAAAGAAGGGGAATGATTGGCCCAGGCACCACAAGGATTGAGGGATCCCCAGCAAGGAAGCGTGGGGCGCTCACCCTGTTCCCTGCACCCTCACACACAGCCCTCTGGGTCAGATCAGTACAAGTATTTAGCTGCCTACAAATGCAAATCAGGCACAACGTGGTGTTTCCCAAAGCATTTGCATCTCAGACACCCACATATTCCTAAAACTCTCCCCTTCCGCCTATGCACTCTGCATTAGTTTCTTCATTTCTAAAATGGATATGGTAATTACCCGCCTCTCTGGCAGCAGCAGGAGGAGAGGAGATGCCTGCTCTGCTGCCATTACCTCAGTGGAGACAGCACCATATCCCCTTCCCCTTCCCATTCCCCCTCTGCACCATGTGCCATGCGATGCCGGCTACTCCATCAGCACCTGCAATTGCATCTGGAGACTTTGGGAGAGGAGAGAAATGCCAGCTTGTGTCTAGCCCTGTTTTAAGTGTTTTTTCTGGGATGATGCTTCCTGACCATGACCTCAGTATCTTCAGGCTTCTGCCTCAGGAAAACTTCAGGCTCCCCAGACTGGCAGCACATCTGATTATTGTGTTTCACACACGCAGCTGCTGGCAGGCACGTGATGGGCACTTGCCAGAAATACTATGGGGTCATGAGCATGCACTGCAGGGAAATGAAATCTGTGTGAGTGCCTTTCAAGGAAACCACAAGTCTTTGGGTGCCTCAGCAGTCACACAAAGTTCTCAGCTCAGAAGAATCAGTCCCCTGTGTGAATTTTTTGCAGTGTATTTTTCCTGCATCGTCAGCCTTTTGTGCTTCCCCTTCATAGCTAAGTCATGTCTTCATCCCTTCTTGGCAGTGCTCATTTCTCACAGTAAGAGAATATTATCAAAACCTAAGAATAACAAACAGAAGTGTATTCTTGCCAATCAGCATAAAGCAATCTCAAACTGACCTTCTCGATAGCGCTTTGTGTTCTACTTACTCAAACATAAAATCCTATTTTCCTTTATATAGGAAAGAGTGAAGTGTACAGACAAAGAGGTTTCACTTCAGGAACAGAAAATACCAAAGAGAGTTCACCAATTCAGTTTGCAGGCTGAACTCAGCAATTAAAATATCACAACACAAGTAGGAATCTATATATGCTTAAACAAACACTTTAGCTGATCATCCACCTACTTCAGGCAGGCAATCCATCAGGTCTGGCCACTCTGACACTTTTGAAAACTTGTGCAAATAAAAGCAGTAGGCAGTGCAGCGAGTTAGACCTTGAGGCAGGTGCACCAGCCGTGGGCAGAGCAACATACCTGACCTAAAAGCTCCCAGGCCAAAGAGGGAGCTTTGAGTCAAGACTGAGCTCAGAGAGTAGCACATATGGTGGGGTCATAGTGTTAAACTCCAGGTGTGCAGGTGCTTCTAAACCTCTCATACACAAAAGGTACCACCAAAGCAGCAATGTAGCAAGCAAGAGGATGCAGCTCATTCCAAACAGGCTCTCAGGGAGGTGCTGAGTGCAGTACATTATATTAGCAGGAATGCTGCAGCATGCTTGTTAACACATCCTCTGAGCTGCTGGACTCAGAAACTCCACAGAGCGTGGTGGAAACAGACTCTCCTCAGCTGCAGACCCGTTTGCTCACCCATTCCAGCTCTTATTTTTCATCCATGTCAGGCTCATCTTGTAATAGGGAGCACCATATGGTGATGGTCCTGAGTTTTTTGTCACAAGTGTAACGAAGAACAGCCCTGGAGTTTTAACTCAGCCCATGGTGCTGCCTCCTGGGTGTCTGCTACCAGTGTTTTTTTCTCATCTGAGCACTCAAAAAATTGTTTGGTTATCTAACCATGCCAAGATACACAAAACCATGGGAAGATACTAACAATGAAGGGCTGAGCTGTAGTGATTAATAAGGACAGCAGATCCTTCAGACTTTCATTAGGAAATAGAGCAGAGACCTGAGTCACCAGCTGCTCACATTGTTTGCTGCAGCAATGGCACTCAGCAGCACCTTGCAACACCTCTGCTAGCTCAGACACCTCACCTGCCTGGGAGTTTCACTACAGCTCATGAGAGTTATGCTCCAAATTGTGCTGGAGGGATGAAAAATTGCCCAAACCACTGTTTCTTGACTAGCAGACTGGCTTGTGGAGTATTGCTTCAAATCTCGTGCCATGTGGAAGAATGTCAGGGTACCCAGACCCAGGAGTCACAAGAAGAAAGCCACAAGAGTCCTGGTCATTAAAAGGTCTCAGGGTTTAGCTGCTAGGCAACATCTTTATTCTATCTTCACAGTGTCTGAAGCATCCCATGCTCATAAGCTCTTAAATGGCTGTAGTTTTGTCACTAGGGACTGCCATCCTGGCTCTGATAGGTCTTTCCTTCTGTAGCCTGCCTCCAAAAGGACTCAGCAGTGGGTGCTGATGGAAAGAGAGTGAGAAGCAAGGTATGCACTGCCCAGCCTCTCTCTTGGTGGGTCTTTTTTTCAGATTTTTCTTCTTTTTCCCACAAGGTGTGCAAGGCTAGACAGGCATTTGTGCTCACAGATGGCTTATCTCTCCAGTTCATCCTCAGTCCTGGGCCCCCAGCTGTGTGCACTGCCTGCTGGTCAGCAGCAAATCTTCAGGTTCCCTTGGGCAAAACAAAAGGGGAAAAATAAAAGAACATCAGCCCTCAAGACTATCAACCCATCAGGGGGACTCAGGCCACAGGGTCTCCCAGCAGGCAGCCTGCCCACTATGGAGTAACTCCCATTGCAAATACCCTTGCGGCAGAACCTGCTGCTCCTTAGCCAGCCACAGGAGCAGAGTTGGGGCCAGAGAAGCAAGTGACAGAATTCCTGCTGATTTCAATGAGAAGCAGCAGGCCAAGCTCCAATGCTTCATATATTCCCACCAGACACCAATGCAGATTTTTTTTCAGAGCTGGTTCCTGTTGTTGTAGAAGACACAGAGGATTTATCTGGCTTTTTCTGCCATCCAGAGGACTCTCCTTAGAGAGAAAGGGTAAGTAAAGATTTTTGGTAGTTATTTGTGCAGCCTGGTCTTATGCTGCTCACTCCTCTCACAAATGACAACTACAAGTGTTGGTGGAGGTGGGCTAGGACAGAGGCAGAGCCCTGAGATGGGTCTGGCTCAGCAAATGCTGCCTAAGACTTACCACGGTCCAGGGCTCAAACTTCTTCAATACCCACCCCTCCACAGTGTTAGCTCCTGTTTTGCTGACAGTTGCAGCTGTGGAGAGCCTTTTGCTGATTCACAGGCTTTGCAAGGGTTATTATTAGCTTATTGAGATGAAATGGCTGTTGATTTGAAAAGATTTGGTACAAAACCAGGGCAGGGTGACCTGAAACTGGGAGGATTTCATTTTCTTGATGGCAAATGTCAACCCCATCATGCTTTGCCTGTATGCACATACAAGCTGATGAGGATTAATGCAGAAGTAGTAAACCATTGCCACTATGAAAACAGCAGCACCCTCCCTCTGAAGAAAAAAGGAGGAAAGAGAGAAATCCTTTTACATGGATCCCCATTCCCCCAATAAACAGGGAGCTAGGACCTGGGGGTGACAGTTCTGGGGGATAAGGGAGTGGGGCTGATGGTCACTGACATGAGGTGTCCACCTGCTCTGGCTGGCTCTGTTTTATTATGCAATATTGTCTTCTAGCAAAAATGCCCAGTGTCTTTGCCCTCCATCTTCCACAGTCATCTTAATCCTTCAGAGCAAGAGCTCTTGTAGCAGTAGGTGGGAAATGGAGTCAGACGTTTCCTGAACTATCCTATAAAGTTTCTCTGCTAAAGGGTTCAAGCAGCACTGATGCTATGGGAGAAACACAACAGGAGTGGCTATACAATCCTTCCACCGCCTCAGCAAAACAGTATAGGAAACCAAAGAGAATAATATGTTCTGTAACCATTTATTTGCACAAATCATCCAACTCCAGAAGCAAATCAGATCACTTCCTTGGTGCCTAATTAAGCTGATTTGGTCTCCCTGGGACACATGGGAATAGGACTGGTTGCTGTCACAGCCTTGACAGAGTTTTCAGGGCTCCACACAGGTTCCCACCTGGCTCCCTGTGTGGGTGTCAGAAGGGAAGGATTGCTTTTAGAAGCAGGTCCTTGAGGAACACTCTTTG
>VZTT01077353.1:0-14924 GCA_013400855.1 Buphagus erythrorhynchus | reverse complement strand
CCCTTTAGGCACAGGAAGGGGCTTTAAAGGTTTCCCCGGAGCCTCCAGGATGAACCCCGCAGCTCTCAGCCTGTCTCCACTGCAGAACTGCTCATTATCTCCGCGGCCTCCTCCGGACCCTATGCAGCATTCTGGGACACGGCCGTTCCTGCCGTGGGCCCGGGGGTCCCTCAGACCCGGCTCCGCTCCGAGCCCCCTCCGCGGGGCGAACCGCAGCCCCCACAGCGCCCCCGGCGGCCGGGCGGCACCACGCGGGACGGGCGCGGGGCACGCTGGGAGATGAAGTCCCGCCCGTGAGCAGCGCTCCGGCAGGCGGCGGGTGGAGCTGGCGTCCCGAGGACTACAACTCCCGTCGTGCCCCGCGTGCGCCCGCCCTGACTGCGGCACCGGGGGCTGAGGTGGGCACCGGGCACCGACAGCAGCTCCCCCCGCCCGGACCCCCGTCCGGCCCCGGCACCGATCCCGGGGAGCGGCGCGATGGGCGGGGAGGACGAGATCGTGCGCATTGCCAGGCGCCTGGACAAGATGGTGGCCAAGAAGAACGCGGTGAGTGGCGGCGGCAGGGCCCCCGCAGCCCGGTTGGGGTGGGGACCGCCCCCTGCCCCGGGCTCTTGTCTGGCGGACGCGGTCCGCTCACCCTTTCCGCAGGATCCCCTCCTCGCTGCCGCGCTGGTGGACCCCCACCTCTCCCTCGGTGCGCGTTGTGAGGGGCCTCCCGCTCTGCAGACCCCATTTTGGGGGCCTCTCTTTCAGTGCCGCCCCGGTCATTACATCGTGCTGGAGCAGTTGCTCCCCCTATTAAAGTGGGGTTCCGTCCCTCAGGCCCCGTCGTTCTCTCCCTTCCTCATCCTTTGCGGACGTGTGGGATGCACCCACTGCCAGTTATTGGGAGGGCAGCCCGCTGTGCCCCCATCTCAGCCCTCCGGGGCTCACCCTGTGCTGCCTGCCCGCTGTTCTCCTCCTGCACAGCATCCTCAGCCCTTCTCCCCTGTCCCGCTGGGAGCCCTTTGGAAGGGGAGTCCCCACCAGCACCGGCCTGCAGCTCCAGTTTGCCCTCGGGAAAAACCCCGGTGCTGATGGATTTGCTTCCTGCATCCCCATCCCACAGCCGTCTGCTCAGTCCCGTGGCCTCTGGAGTGTGGAGGGCAGGCCAAGCTGCTGTCTGCACTCGGGGAGTCTCGCAGGGTGTGCTGTGACCCGTGTGACAGCCTAGGGGGACAGGAGCCGGTAATTTCCAGCTTAATGGGATCTATCAGTGCTTGTAGGAGCACAGTGTCGCTCAAGTGCTAAGGCAGAAAGCTCACAAGGGTTTGTGATGGAGGTAGGTTGTACATCTGTGTTTGGGGTGGGGGAGAAGGATTTTGGGGCTAGGAGGGGCTGTGGGGAGTGAGATGTGGTGGGATGGTGGGTGCTGTTATCACATGAACTTTTGGATGTTGGACTGACCCTGCCAGCTGTGGGTGGGGCGAGCACTCTCACTTGTGTCACTGTCGGAACAACCCAGGGAAGTGTGTTTGGGCTAAAGCACAGCCTGTGATGTCTGTTCTCGTTGGTGGCAGGTTTTCAGCATCAGTGTTGAAATAGGAAAGGAGCAACTTTGCAGAATTTGCTTCCAGCTTCATTGGGAAGGAGGCAGCTTCTTACAGGAGGGGTATGCAACATTTCCTCTTGGCTGGCATTTGAGATAGTGCTGAACTGCAGCATGTTGACTGTTGGCTAATCTTAGAACCCTTCCTGCAGGACAGTTTCCTGGAGTACCTGTTTGTTGCTCTAGTTTTTCGTGGATCCTCATTTGCTGCCATTGTGCCGAGGGGCTCCATTTGGGGTCAGGAATCACCAGGTCACTTTGAGTGTTCAGGGCTGGAGGAATGGGAAGGTTTGAAACTGCCTGAGTGGGAAGTCAGTCATTCTGGGTATGGAAAATGTGTGTGGTTTATACTGGTGTGAGTTGCTTGTGTGCACGCTGAAAGCTTTGACTCTGCTTTGAATTTGGCATCTGTTCTGTAGGGTGGGTTGCAGCTGGATTGCTTCCTGGGATGAGTTGGAAGCAGCCCTTCTGCATAGGGAGGATGGGATGTGAGGACAGGGCTGGCAGTGCCGGCGGCTTCCATTCCCTACAGTGGTGTCTGTGCAGGCCTTGTGCTGCAACTGGGCTTGGAGTGGTCGGTGTTGTAAATGAGCTGCTAAATGTGAACACTGGAAGCCTTGTTTGACGGAAGGGGGTTGGGAGGAAAGAGCCAGCTGAATGGAGACAGGCCTACGCCAGGCTGGGATGTGCTAGAGGGAGACAAGTGATTTCCAGTTCTCTGAGTGACTGCCAGTTTTAGGTTTCTACAGATTCCTAGTCAGATTTTTCCCGATCCTGGGTTCTGGGATGTAGAGATGATGTAAGGAGACTTCACAGAACAAGTTTCAAGTGACCAACTCTTCAGCATCACAGCTTGCTGGCTTTGCTCCCGGTCTCAGCTTTTGTCCTGAGCAGAGTGGTATTAATATGAAAACTAGGAAACAGCTACATGGAGTCATTGACAGCTGTAATTCAGAGTGTGTTTTTCAGATGTTAAAAATGTTCAGCGTGCCAGGTAAGAATAATAAACTAATGCTGCACTTGCACCATACACAAGCAAGGACCTGTAGCACTCCAGTGGTCTTCTGTTTTGCCCATTCCAATAATTCAGGTGCATTCAGGTTGCAGGATCTACTGTCTGTCTGGAACAGCAACTGGCAGTGAGCTTGCTGTTGTTTCAGGGAACGCTTGTTGGTGTTTTTCCCTTTGATTCAACTTTCTCTGTCTATTTGAAAGCTGTTGAATTTCTTTAATAAAAGCTGAGGCACTCTTTCTCTTTTCCTCTCCAGGAAGGTGCAATGGATTTACTGAAAGAACTGAAAAGTATGCCTATGACTTTGGATTTACTGCAGGTGAGTTGCACAGTTATGGTAAAAAGCTGAAAGTTGCATCTGGATGAGTTCAAAATGTTGTCTAAATAAACTTAATAGATTTCCTCACACTTCTTGCCTCATGCAAGGAATCAAAATAAACATTGAATCCAATAAAATAGTGCAGAAGTTGGGTTTTGGACTTGCAATTAAAGAGCTCTGGGTCACCATGTATGTAACTGCTCAAATCTTGTTTGTAGGCTGCAAAAAGAGGAAAGACTGGGTTAAAGTAGCAAACATAGAGGGCAGTCATGGGAGAAGTTCTTTGTAATGTTGATATTTAGGACACTGGGGAGGAGTGAGCAGAATTACAACTTGGAGGTTGTGATGCATCTTGGAGTTTTTCACTCTAAGCTTGAATGTCACAAGTTTGTAGGGAAGGGATTTGTGTCTTCTGTTCAGTTGTGCAAGCTGGAGAGTGTCACCTCGCTCTTCCAAAGTTGTCATAGAATCATTCTGCAGGCCTTTGGATACTCCTGTCTTGGTCATGGCTTTGACTTTGTCGTGGTTCTTTGAGATTTCAGTCAGTAACTAATGATGAATCTGTTCTGGAGTGATTCACTGGGGTGTTCCCTTGCAGTCCACCCGCATTGGGATGTCGGTGAATGCACTGAGGAAGCAGAGCACAGATGAAGAAGTGATATCACTTGCCAAATCCCTCATCAAATCTTGGAAGAAACTTCTAGGTAAGGAAATCAGCATGTTCCTTGTCAGATTCAGCTTGTGAACAGGCTGCCTTCAGTGGGAGACTGAGTTTTTTGGAAGAGCTTATCTCTTGATCTGAATAAACATTCTAGCAAATCAGCCTTTACAATTCCACCCTCTCTGTCTTTCGAGTTTTGTGTCCTATCATGGATCCCCCTAGATTTAGCTCCTGTTTAGCCTGCTCATCATTGGAAGAGCATTGAAAGCTTCAGGACTGTTAACTTATACCTCATCATAATAATTAGCAACACTATTTGTAGAAACAATATCTGTGCCCTGAACCCTCTGCTCCCACTTGTGTTCTGCGTGGCATTAACACCATGTGTGCTGTCAGCCTTGTGCAACAGCTCAGGAAGGAAAGTGTTGGAAAGCATTTTGGGTGGTGAGTTGGAGAAGGATCTTAGTTCACCATCCTGTCAAACTCACATGGACCATTTCCATGGAAAGCTGGAGAGGCTTTCCTGGTTATGGGCTCCCATTTCTTGCTAGGCTGGATGAGTGTTAAAAGGGCTCTTTTCCTGTGCTCCCTGGATTGTTACCTCCTCATTAGATTGGGTGTGTATTGGCTAGACTCAGACAATTTACCTCAGGGTCAAATTTGTTCTGCAGTGTCATGAAAGTCCTCTCCAGGGTTGTGCTGTTGGCTTTCAGCAGCACTTGGGAATCAGAAGAAGCTGTACTCCCACAAGGACCAGCCTGTACTGGCCCTTCGGCTGGTGTTGGCCTGAAATTCTGCTTTTAGTTGTGCTTGAGAGAACTTGATCTAATCCCTGCTCAGCAGCTTCTGAAAGAAACTTCTGTGAAGAGGCATGTCTTGTGAGGAAGCTTATCTTCCAGGCAGGGAACTGATTGCTCTCTAGTTCGGTGAGGAAAGCTTTTGTTTGAATTAGTTTCTACTTGGAGGCAAGGAAAAAGTCTGTTGAAAAGCAGGAAGGCCATAAAGGCATTTTCACCTGATTCTTTTTGAGAGAATAATAACTTGCTTTAGGCAACCAGTGGGTAGTATGAGAACATTGAGGAGTATAGACAGGGCTGTAGCATAAAGGCCAGTTCTGAACAGATTCCTCTTTTGAACACAGATGCTTCTGAGGAAAAAAATGAGGAGAAAAAGAAAAGCCTGTCTTTGCCAACATCTTCCTCCAGGGAGACTGGTAACTCAAGAGACCAAAGGTAATACTTCCCTTTTACCAAAGATGACACTGTTAGAGAATTTAAATTTTCTTAAGGAACCTTACTTTAATTCTTATGTGTCTGAGTCAGGAATTTTGTGTAGTCAAATTTCTGGTCAGAGACACTGAAAACGTTTCTTCTTCAGGGTTGATCTGTGTAGTGTTATTAATTAACTAATACAGAAATACACATCTAAAAATACAGTGGCTTTAGTGAGTCTTAAAATTTGGTTAATATTTTATTTAATGTTTTTTATTCTTGGTTATGTGGTTTTTTTTCTAGTACTAGAACATTCCCCTATTCTTTTTTATGTTGCATTTTTATGCGTTTTTGTTTATTTCTAACTTTGAACTCCTTAGAATGAAGATTATTTTTGGCCTTTGCAGTGTCAAATGATGGATGGGATTTATTGATATACATTACTAAAGTAAAACTTCAATTTCTTTGTCCTTGACAAATGCCAGCAGAAGTCCTCTTTTCCCTGTGGCTGATGTCCCCCAGCTGGCAGGTCAGCTGCATGCTTGCTCCTTGCCATGCCTTGACTGCTGCATCCTGTTTCCACTGCCTGTGACTGCAGTTGTTGAGTGCAGGCAGTGATCAAAGGGGAGGGGGAAAATGGGATTGAAAGCTTTGTTCTGGAAATTTCTCCCAGCCTCAGATCCCAGGAGGGTGTGTGCTTCCTAGATTTGGCTCTTAAGTGATTTAGCCAATTTCCCAAGTTTGACAGAAGATTTAGAGTATTCAGGCTGTAGTCCTGCTGACTTGCAGGATTTTCCATGTTTGCAGCTTTTGTTGGTCACTTTCTTGTCACTTCTTTGTTTTTGCTCAGCTCTCTCAGGCTTGGCACTTCAGGGTGAGCCTTGATACAGAGCTGCTAATGCTGATCTCCATGACTTTAAATGATTGGTATCTTTGATTATCTCACTTTCATAAAATGGGAGAAAGGATTTGCTAAGTAATGCAATGAAAGGACTTGGGAGACTTCACAGCCAGGCTGGAGTTCAGTGATGCAGTGCAGAATGGGAGCCAGGGCTGTCCAGATCTGTGTGGGATTTCACTTGGAACAGGATCTTGGCTGTAGGCACAGAGGCAAAACCCCCCCTTGCTGCCTCCTTGCTTTGTCACTTATCATGGGGTATGTGGAGTGGAGTTGTCTGCCTTGTGCTGCTGATGTTCCCTTGTGCATTAATGTGCTGCAGATACTGCAGTTTTATGGGTTTTTTAAATCCTTGTTGCTTTTTACATGTATTCAGCCTCCATCTTCTGACTAGCAAAGCATCCCCTTGGCTGTGAAGGATGAACAGAAGCCAATGGATTAGTGTAGCCTAGACCAGGAGCAGGGGCCAGCTCCTGGTGTCAGTCTGTTGAGCCAGGCTCTCTTCCAGAAACAGGAATGTTTTTTCTCCAGTCCTGTAAAATAAACTACTAATCTGCCTTAAAAAAATAATAATTTATTGGCAGAGCAGAGTCTCTGTTCTTTGAAGCAGAGACTGCAGTGGAGTCAGACTGGTTGCTCTGTGTGTGATAGCTGGTTCAGATGAGGCTGCTGTCAAGACACCAAAAAGATCAGTTTGTTTTCAGATATTTCAGCCTCTTAGTCTGTTAGATATTGGCTACGCCTTCCATTTTGGTCAGGGAAAAATATTTGACTAACTCTTAGCCTGAAACTTATCTTGCTTTCTGGAGCACAGATGTAGAAATCCCTGTGTAGTGACTGGAGCTATCACTACAAGACCTGAAGGCTCTGAGCCAGCCAGCTTGGAGCTGGCACCTGTGAATTCAGATGCTGCATTACTCTAATCTAAAGCATATTCTGTTGTGCTGTAGAGTTTCAGACCCATAGTGTAGTACATTTTAATGGGCTGTGTCTAATGTTTCTGTCTCTGGCAGCATGAGGTTTTTCTTTTCCAGGATTCTCTAAACTGCCTTCATTAGGAGGTTTTGGATCTGTGGCCTGAATTTAGCTCTTCTGTAGGATTTTCTTCAGTGCAGCCCTGAGTTCTCATTGCAGTCCCTGGCTGCTGCTTTGCCACCATTTTGTTCCAGCATAGCCTTGTTTTATGTATAAACTTTTGCTGCCTGGGTAGATTTACAAGCTCTTTCTCCTGTTTAACAGGAACAGTGTGAACCACAAGGATTTCCTGAAATAAGTCTTCTAGGTCTGTTTGAGCTCTATTTCCCAACTATTCTATTTATAAACTAACCTCTAAACCTTAATAAATAATTTTCTGTCTTTGGAATGGCTGAGAAATCTGTTTCATCTAATTCTTGAGGGATCAGCTCTCATCTCAGTACATGGATGATGTGTGTGTGTGCAGGCAAAGGTATCTTTCCTTATCAGCTAACAGAAGTGGTACTACCATGCATCTTGTTGAGCTTCTTTCCACCCCCCCAAGGAATAAACATCTCAATATTCAAGTCAGTAGCATTTGCAGATAGAACTTTCCTGAAAAATCAAGTATTATCTCTGAAATGCAGGTTTGAAGACCTGTTTGAGGACTCACTGTAGCGAAGGTCGGTGACCTGAGTTCACACTGAGGTCAGAATTCACACATAGGGTTTTGCTCTGGGAAACCTTTGTTTGTTGCTTGCAAAATGATACAAAATTTAAATCTGGAAGAGCTCTCAGGGAAACTTCTCCTGCAGCCCCTCCTCAGCACAGCACAACCTCTGCCCAAGCTGTCCCTGCCCGGCTTTTTTCAAGCTCTTTGACAGCGCTAGAAAACCTCACGGCAGGGCATTTCCACAGCTGCCCTTGGCAGTATTTCCAATTCATTACCCACCTTTACAGTTTAAAACTTACTCTCAATCAAAACCTATCTTACTAAACTCATTGGTACACCCCTCTGTGGATTTTTTCCTACCATCTTCCTTTGTAAGGAATTTCAGGACTTGTCTCCTTTAAGTTTCCCTTGCCACAAACCACCCATATTCCTTCAGTCCTGCCTTTTACTGTAAGTATGTTTTGCCTTTGTCCTTCGGGAAGTCTAATTTTTCCAAACTATTTTATGTAACATGAGAAGCTGTGATTTTTTTAGATGGGTTATTCCTGAATTATGGGTTATTCCATAGTGTATGCTCTGGTATATACACCCCCATGAGTGCTGCCTGTGATTTGTGTGTAGCTTCTTAAGCACAAAAGTACCTGATGGCAGTTTCTACATTCCAGATGGGAGAAAATCATCATCTAATGGATTATTTACAGGCTAAGTTGTTTCTTCTTTTTGTAACATGTGCAGTGTAAATCCTATTGAATGTTTTGAGCTATTTGGACACAAATCTGTTCTTTAATAAGCTCCTGCAGTGCTGACCAGTAAAACCAGCTGGTAAAAAGGGTTTTATTCAGCTACTGGTCAAAGAGAAACACAGTGAGCTCACAGTACTATCTCCCTCACAGAATGCATCATCTCCTTCATATGAGCCAGAAATCAAAGTTCTGCTTTGTTTTGACCTGAACAATTTGCTGAGGGTTCACTGGTGGATGCTTCTGAAAAGAGCTTGGTGAGGCTCTGAACTGTGGAAATCCAGTAGCTCCAGTGATGATCTGTAGGATTTGAGCCAGACTGGATATGACCTTAGTCACAGGAGCTCCCAGTTTAAGTCCCTAAAGTCATCTGGCTCAGTTTGTGTGGCAGCAGATTCGGAAGGTTTCCAGATTAGTGCTGTTTTTTTGTTGGCTGACTAATCCCTTCCTGGACAGTGTAGTGGAAGTGCTTGTTCATAACAAATTCATTTTTTATGGCAAAGAACTGGCAGTAGTGACCCAACTTAACAAAAATTGTCAAGCCACTTGGATCTTCAAGAAGATATTGCCAGCATGGCATGGGTAAAATACTGAGGTTTTTTTTTTCTGTTTCTTTGTGCAATAACGGTACCAGGCATTGGCCATAAATACAGAAAATTTAACAGCCAAATCACCAAAGCCAGAGCAATCTGCTGAAAAAAAGAAAATTGCTGTTCTGCTGCCTAGATTTAGGGGGAAGAGAAAGGTCTAGAAAATCATCTGTGAATCATACTAACCCAGATCTTTTACCAGCAGTATTTGCAGGGCTGACTAATGCCATGTGCAGATGTTAGGCTTTCTGGGTGCACAACCAGCTGAGCTGCTCATCGAGGTTCCTTCTCTGCATGCAGACCCTGCAGTAGTGACTCAGCCTGCCCACATCATGTGCTCATTGTGCAGGCAGGTCTCCATCCAGCTCCCCTGGCAGGTGACCTGACTGAGTCAGCCACAGCAGGCAGGTGTTTGCATTCCCTTGCCTGTGCCCCTGAGTGCTCACAGGTGGAAATGGAATTATTTTTGAGAGCAAAGCAGTATTTCTTAGTCCTGTGCTATCCTGGCATCTGTATGAGCTGTGTAGGGGTGCTCTTCTGTGAGATGAGTAATCAGTGTCTTGCTCAGATTACAGGAAAAAGGAAGAACCTTTCATGTGCTACACTTTGTTGGTGGTGTTTTTTAAATATCAAAGCTGAAGGAGCCATTTTCTTTCTTTTTCTTTGTTTTCCTTAGCTCCTTCTTCTGGAGCTTTCTGCTTGCTTTCTGCTGAGGGCAGTTATGGGCCTGGTGTCCTGCAAACTTAAAGAGGAAAGAAGTACCATGAATCTGCACTGCACTGCCAAACTGAGAGAGTGCTGATGGTCTCACATGTCCTGAGTGTATTTGGGTTACTGATGATGTCCAGCAGTAACGTTTTCACTTGATGCCCAGTGGTGCAGTAGCTGATTCGTGTTGAATATCACAAGATGGTTGGCAGGGTTGTTCATGGATTAAACCTCTGCTGGCAGCCAGCAGTGTCCACAGGAGAGCTCGTGTCTGGGCTGAGGGCGTTGGCTGCTGTGTTGTGCTCTGTGCTGATTTGGGACAACGACTTTGCACTGTGTTTTGACTGGTTCTGTATTATGATTAACAGGATGCTTGGCCACATACCTGCTGCTTCCTTCTCTGCTCTCAGTGGCCCAAACTGAGACATTCTGACAGGTGAAGTTTTTCTTTTAGCTCCAACAAAAGGCAGGAGCCTCCAAAGACTCCGACCACCCCCAAAATCACCACCTTCCCTCCGGCCCCCATCACCTGCGACGCTGTGCGCAACAAATGCAGGGAGATGCTGACAGCAGCTCTGCAGGCTGATGGTGAGTGCTGGGGGAACTCATGCATTGCCCCAAGTGCTTCACAGCTCCTAGACCATTCTGACAGAGACTGTCAGTGCCAGCTCAGCTTAGACACGCTGTTCTGGAGCAGCCTTGTCACAGGATTATTGCCAGCAGCTCAGTCTAGCCACTGGTCACCCCTTTGATGAAGTGGCTGCTGTTGCAGCATTTTCAGACACTTACACAGGGACCTGGCTGGAGCTGGAGGCATGACAATGTGTCAAGCAATGGCTGTTAAGAACATGGGGTTTGTCACACAGGGTTACTTGGGGTCTTTTGCTCTGCAGCATGGGGTGGTCTGTGCAGAAGTTTAATCTTTCAGGTGTGCAGGGATTTGCTTCACTTTCTAGATCGTTTATGATTGTTGAAAGTGAAGCTGTCTTTCCTGTCACCCTTGGGGCACAAAGTGAAGCTGTAACTCAGTACATGGACTTCGTAGGAATGGTGCTTATGCCAGTCAGCATCTGCTGTCAGATTCTGCTGCCTTTGCAGACAGTCTCTCCTTAAATATTGTGGTCCTCTGGATCTGGGGTGGAACAGATCCCTCTTGCATTCCCTCTGTGCCATCTCAAGTGAGAGGCAACTGCAGGTGCTCAGCATGTCTAGAAGTTTGAGCATCTGGTTGTGTCCACATTGCAGATCCCTTTAAAAAAATGGGGTCTAAGCACTGCAGAGTCTTATTATTTTGGAGCCAAGGAATGTAGATGACAGATGGAGAAGTCCATGAGGTCTTTATTTCTAGCTTTCCTGTGCATGTGTTTATATGCTGCATTAAATGCTTCCCACAGCTCTTAGAAAAACCCTTTCCATATGAAATCTTGGAAAGAGTTCCCTTGAGCCTTTCCCTAAGCTCAGCTGTGCCCTACCTTTTCTGATTTATGGTGTTGGTTATCATACTGGCTGTCCAAATCCATGGCAGTTATGCACTCTATATGATGCTGTTTAACTGGTGTGTGGAAGAAGAGGGGAAGAGTGGACAGTCCTGAGGTGAGATGAGGAAGGAAGGCTTGATCCCAATGCTGCACACCTCCAGCCCCTCCTAGATATTGGTCTGAGTAGAGTTACTTCTCATTGAGGTGAATATCTGAGGAAACTCAATTCCTGCCTATATAGATTTTTATTTCAATTATATGAAAAATATATTGGAAAACTAAGTTCTTGGGCCAAGGCTGTTGTTACCTTTGTCTCATGCAGCCCATATCCTAGAGGCACAGGGCACAGACTGGCTAGATTAATCTATTTTCATCAATGCCCTTTTCCAAAGGGTCAAGAGAGTACCAAGAGCAAAGGCCAAGATGCCATTTGATGGGAAGAGCATGTGAATCAAACCAGCAAACTGTCCAGATCTGTAGGTCAGAAATACTGAGCCTGGGGAGCCCTGGCTTGGTTGGAAGGAACTGAGCTCCTTTTTTTCTGTCTTACAGACGACTACATTGCCATTGGTGCCGACTGCGAGCACATAGCAGCCCAGATTGAAGAGTATATCCTTGCTGTACAGTGCTTCCTCGAGGGCCTGCATGCCTCCAGCAGTGAGATCCATGTGCTCAAAGGAAAAACAGGACTGTCTGTGCATAAATGTTCTGCTGCAGTTTGTCAGGGTTCTAGGTCTGGTTCCAGCTCTGCTTGGCTGAGTCCTGGGCCACTAAGGAACTACCAGCATGGAGTTGGGAGTTCAGAGACTCTAATCCCTAGTTTGTCCTTCCCATCAGTGCTGTTTCCTGCTTTTGATTCTGCTTCCAAATACATGCAACTTCCCTGTGCTCCCTGTTGAGGAGAGTGTGCTGATCTAGACAAAAGCAATGAGGATCAAGTTCCATGTTGATGTCAGATAAGCCTTATGGGAGGAGTTTGCTTGGTTTGGGAACTGTGGGGTTGGAAGTGCAGCTGGGCTCTATCAGTGGAGGGGTTTGTGGCTGCCTTGCTGGGAGAAAGGGAAGGTTGTAGAACCTGAGCATAGCTGAATATTTCCAGCACAGTGAAAAAGTTCAAGCTGGAAGCCCCTGAACTTTGGGATTGTATAAACCTGCTCTCAAATCCAGCACTGACCTCCCAGAGCAGATCCTGCTGTTGGGTCCCAACACCTCCATCCTGGCAGTAGGTGACAATCCCTGCTCTTCACGGGTGGCTGGGGAGTGCTTGATGCTTCTGGGCTGGTTACAGGCTCCTTGACTGCCCTTACGCATCTACCAGGATGTCAAGAACACCGACATGAAATACAAAAACCGCGTGAGGAGCCGCATCTCCAACCTGAAGGACTCCAAAAATCCTGAGCTGAAAAAGAACGTGCTGTGTGGGGCCATCACCCCCGAGCAGATCGCAGTGATGACCTCGGAGGTGAGGGAGCCTGAGGAGCAGGGTTGGCTTTTCACAGGGGATGTGTCCTGAGGCTTTGCTGGGCTGCTGCCAGGGTTGCAGTTTTCTCAGTAGCTGCTGCCAGAGTGCATAGAGTGAGCTTGCAATGGGGTTTGCAGTGTGGATAGTGGTTTGTTGGGCCTTCACATCATCCTGGGGCCCTGGGTATGAACCAGAAACCAGAATTGCAACAGGCTTTCTGTCTTAATGCCTGTCTGTCAGGCTGCCTTGTTCTGTTCGCTGTTGCCACTGTAGTGGGTGTGGTGGTAAAACTGGGCAGATGTGATTTTATTGCTTTTCTTTTTTTCTTTTTTTCTTTTTTTAAAGGAAATGGCCAGTAATGAGCTGAAAGAGATCAGGAAAGCCATGACAAAAGAAGCAATCCGAGAGCATCAGATGGCCAAGACAGGAGGGACACAGACTGACCTCTTCACCTGTGGGAAATGCAAGAAGAAGAACTGCACCTACACCCAGGTTGGTTTTCCTGCTCCTGTCTTGGCCTCTGCACAGCACATGATCTGTCATAGTCATGAGCTCACACTACTCCATGACAGGCCCTGCAGCACAGCACAAATTTTGCTACTGGTGGACAAAAAACTCTCAGTGCTGTCTAAAATGTACTTCTGCATGTGTTTCTGTGAGCTTGTGTAACTTTTAGGCTCACTTGTACAAGAACAGGAGTTGTGCAGCACTGAGGAAGCTTTCAAAAGTTCAGCAGTGCTCTACATTGAAAGCAGGTGCTGGGAATGATGGGATTCAGACAAGAAAGGAGTGGGTAGTGTAGAGGAGAGGCTGCAGAAACTGAGTCAGACATGTTGATGGTATTAAAAGTACAAATTAAGAGTATAGATAACCTGCAGCTGGATAAGTTCCAACTTATTTAAAATCAAATAGCATGAAATGGGTGAAACAAAAGGAATAAATGAAGCTGTGATGTAAGCAGACAGAGGATTTTCCTTCCCCATGGCCAGCTGCTGGAAGCCTTGTGCATTACCAGTGCTTTTTAGCTCCCATGTTCCTGCCAGGCATCTGGAGATAAATGTGCCTTTGCTGTGAGTCAGTGGTTTAGAATGTGCAGATACCCAAAAATGCACCAGCAGCCACCAGATTGCTGCTGAGTGACTGCGCACAAACTGCGTGTGCAAGTGCCGGCTGAGACTCCTGCATCTGCTTGGGCTTGACATACAAACACATGGAAAGAGAAGGAGATCCAGGAATCTGACTAGGGAGTTTCCTTTGGCTCAGCAGCAGCCTTGCATCCCACAGGCTGGCTCAGGCGAGAGGCCATGCTCTGCCAGTGCTCCCAGTAAGCATTCCTGGGCTGTCCCAGCACATGGCACTGTCTCCACCTGTAGTGGACTGCAGTTTGACTGCCTGGGATTTGAGCAGGAGACAGCAGTGTCTTCTAAATAGAAATATCAAGAAGTTTTCTGTATTTTGATTTGTTTTCTAGTGAAATCACTAGTGGGTGATGAGATGTAAGTCTCAAGTAGATGAACTGGCATTTATGAACATGTTGAAAGCAGACAGTAAAGGGGGAGAATTACAGAATTTAGCTATCCAGCATTCTTGCAAAAATGGTTAATTTGCATCATGCAAATACTGTGACTGTTGCACATTGGGTAATTACACACGTGGAGATCACCATAATCACCCTTTGGCACAGTTCTGCCTGACTGGTGTGGGGAGTACCAGTGTTTTCAGTCCAGATCTGCCTTGTGGTATTCAAATGCCACAAAAATCTGGTTTTCAGTAAAGTATGTGTTTCTGGCAAGAGCCAGTCAGAGGCAGCAATCACATCTGGGTTAAATATCAGAGTTCCTTAATGGCTCAAACACAAACCAGACTGGAACTGTGCAGAACCTGGTAACCCAGAGTGTGTTCCTGTGAGGCCAGGATGTAGGAGTGCTCTGTAAATGGGAATGGCTTGAGTGCTTTTTTTTATGTTCTTGTGCTTGGGACTGAGGGGTTTGTCATGGCAGTGCTGGCCACATCCCTTCCTGGGGGACAGTTTGGGGAGGGATTGGCTGTGGGAATGTCCACTTCCAGAGTGACCTGCAACAAATGGGTAGCAGATTGGGTGAGGAGGGAAATATGCTCTCCCAAAACTTGTCACTCAGGTAATGCCAGGCTTAGGGGGGTCATGATGTGTTTACATGTGTGTATCTGTGTGTAGCACAACCACCAGACTTACTTTACTGGAAAGCTCCTTCTGCCATCCCAAACCTTGGTCTCTCATTGATTTTTGTGAGCCCAGCACGAATCCCTGGAGGCTGGAGGGCCAGGGCCACGTGTGATGCTCAGCTCTCACCTCCCTTCTGTCCCCCCCAGGTGCAGACCCGCAGCTCCGACGAGCCCATGACCACTTTCGTCGTGTGCAATGAGTGTGGGAATCGCTGGAAGGTAGCGCACCAGGGCTATTACTGGCACTGAGGGGTCTTGGGGTGGCTGCACCCACCATGCTGCAGGCCCTTGGCTGCTGCTCAGAGGTGCTTGCCAAACCCTCACTGGCTCTAGAGAGTGATCTTCCCCCCCCAGCACAAAGGCAAGAGCTTTTGGGTTCATCCCTGCAGACCTGAGGTCAAGTCTCACTTCCACATTCCCACATTCCC